>OZ026615.1:45418615-45623615 GCA_964020975.1 Hermodice carunculata | reverse complement strand
GACCACGAGTCATCTTTAGGCCATTGGTCTTATATGTTACAAATAGGCAGTGACAGGAGCGTACACGGAAAGTACATATCGAGAGCTAGGAGCCAATAGATCTTGGATTCTGGTATCATTGATATGGAAGTATTGTAGGACGTGTTACTCTGTTGGATAAACATGCTACTGGGTAGCCTCCTGTTTAGCTGAATGTAATATTAGTCAAACCAGGAATAACAGCTACAATAATGACCAAACCGGAATGAAAGACGCATGTTGAGCAAGAATGTGCGCATAATGCCTCAGCTCACATAGCAATGAAGCCAGGGTTACACAGCTTATCGTGAAACCCAGCCAATGTAGCTCATTTGTCTTGAGCAAGCTGCGCAGACTTAAGTCCTGTGTACTCACACAGCTCACACATTGTGTGTACAGCCCACTGTGCAACTCACATGGTGAGCACGATGTGCACAGCCCGGTTTGCGTAACTCGCATGGTGAGCATGGTGTGCAAAGCTCAGCCTTTCCTCAAACAGCAAGCTCATGGAACGCACATTGCCGGGTAAGATGGCTCATGTCGAACACACATCCAGCCTTGTCAGCTTGTAGTGAGCACACACCCTGGACTAGACTGCTCATGATAAGCACTAACAGTCTGGAAAGACAGCTCACGGCGAGCACATAATTTACAGCCTTGCCTACATTGCTCATGATGGAGCAGCCAATATGCTACAGACAGTTCATTGTGGCAGCCAAGCAACCTTGTCACACAGCGCAGGGAAATAGCGGCTCGTGTTGAACACAGTGCCTCACCACTGCACATCATGAAAACACAGTCTTGCTCACTGAGCTCGCGGTGCGCAGGTATCTTTGCTTACATGGCCCATGTTGAGCGCACAGTTCTCTTATACAGATTTCATAGCGAACAACACACACACACGGTTGTTTGCAGGGCCCGTGGTAAGCGCACTGTCTTGTCAGAACGGTGTTCTGACATGCTCGATTTGCCCACGCGAGTGTATTACATCTGGACAGATTCCTCTTGCTGTTGGTGGAAGGCCATAATTAATAGATACAACAGAAGCAAGAGAATTGTGCCTAGAGTCAATGGCACTATGTGACCGTGACATATCACACTTAGTATGACCAACACCAAACGTCAGCTGTTGTACCAATCATACAATTTTGTACTCAATTTAACGTTATAATGGCACTGAAATAAGTGTGCGATACTACTGTCCACAAAGGCTCAGGTCGTCGCTGAAAAAAAATCTTATCACAAGAGAACAGCGATAACCGACCTTGTAAGATCTTGTTTGCATCAGATGAACCAATTACGTTTCATGTCAACATGAATATACAGAGCTATGAAATGAGACCCGGCTCAATCGCTTTCATGTCAACTTAGGGAAAAAACACATGGCCTATTACATGTATGACACATGCAGTGTCATTGCATGCTGCGAATCATTACATGTATTACATGCCAGTCGTCCCATACAAACTTTCAGATTCGTCTTTCTCTTCCTATGGTTGGCGTGTGTAGCGCTCGGCTGCTAGAAATTGGTCAAATGTTTGGAATGTTAACTTATTCTTCTTCCAGAATGCACAGATTTTACTCTCAATGCAAAGAGGCAGTCAGCCAACTGCGTCTTAAGAAACCAGTCACCAATAGCCGTACAAAAACCTAATTAAGTGGTTTCAAACTAACACAGTTGATGTGAACACTTCAGCCTACTGTGTTAATCGCCATGTCATTGATTGAAGTCAATTAAATGACATGCAAAATAAACAGAAGCCGATGCCGGCCCTCATGTGACCCAGATGTACTGCTAGAAAAATAATGTGACGAAGGTGTGTTAGTTCTTCTTATCGCTTCTTGTTATCTCTGTTTATAATGCCACCAATAGTGAGAATTGTGTTATTTTCTCCCAATACGATGAAAACGTTGATAAGATTGGCGGGCTGGTACAACGGCGTTAATGCTAAAGAGAGAACTGCCGTGTTCAGATGAAATAAACCAAACGAGCACTAGATAGCAGCAAGGTGTTCTCAGCTGTGCCCCGTGTCCCTGGCAGATAAATTATTTCTGACTTGTTTGTAAGCAACTTTCACTGGTTTCTGGCTCAGAAGGTCGATTTACTTTACTAATTCGTGTTTGCCAAATGTGTGAAAATGAACCGTCTTTATGCATGAGGCCTTGGGGCACGCACAGTACACAAAATGTCACGGGCGCTTCCACATAACGAAGTGCAGAGCAGCCTATTAAGGATCGTTCGTTTCCCAAACTTTGCAGCACCCAATATTCTTTCTCTGTCAAGACATCTGTTTTTGTTAATTGTGTGCTTTCAAAGAACGAGGAAACACTGGTCCAAATATAGCCGAGAACTGAGCTGGAGGTGGTATGTCGTAAGGTGGCACTCTCAAGTTTTTGAAATATCTGCCAAGTACGTGTAAACTATGAGCACGTTGAACGACCGCACTATATTCTTGCAGTATTTATAGGTAGCTATCTACAAATGGTCCAGCACCAAGATTTGCCTCTAGTCATTTCCTAATGCACGATATATTTATTTGCTCGATCATATACCTAAATAATTAGTCAATTATAAGACATGATTGAAAATATGGTGACCATATGCCGTATAGCCTTAGGAAAGCTTACTGAAATCAGGATGCAGGCAGCTAAAAATGGGCTAGATCTGGCCCAGACAGCCAGTGTTACCTCGTGTTCTGAAGGCGAGCGGCTCCTCGGGCCATGAGCCATACATACACGCATCTACATACTCCTTACAAGTGTAGTCGTTTTCTCGGCCACATGTTTCACGAGATGAATTACTTGGTGTCACTCCGTTCTGTCACATGTGTATATCCCACTTTACACGTAAAAAAACCCCGAATTCTTATGGTCCGTAATTGTCAGCAAAGTCTGATAGAAAACGTAGACATTGTCAAGGCATTATGCCTTATTAATGTTCCACAAGTTGTTTGTACGACAACTGGAAACTGTAGACCAGACGTGCATGGTTTCTTTGCCAGACAACGTGTTCTACCTTCTGCTGCCGGCTAGCAACAAGCTACAAGGGTCAGCTTGTTGTACCGTATTCATGCAAAGCTTCTATTTCCGCTGCTGCCTTACAGTAGCTGTGAATTTGGAATGCCAATGTTTTATGTCAAATAACAATAAAATCGGATTAACTTACCAGAAAGCGCAGTTTGGGGTGATCCCTGCAAGAAGGCAGCGGCAGGGCAGGCACAGGTCAGCCGCCCATTGAAACGCCTGCAACCTGCGTGATAAATCCACTCTGTATCCTTAAAGTAGCTATATACCACCACTGAATGCGTGAAAATAGTGTAAACTTTAAATGTATAGTATAAAAGTAAGCCTCGAATGGCCCAAATACGTAGCAAAGCACAGGGCTGCCGTAGTAAGATTGTGACCAATATCACACTCGTTTAAGTGGCCTATTTCTCGCTGACTTAGCGTCCTGCTGTTCACAGTGACATACACATACACACACACACACTCACACACACACACGCACAGGCGACTGAAGTAGAGTTGTTTTTGTTTAGGTATACTCCTGTCCTGGCCAGAGAAGTCTGGTAAACTCCCTACTTGCGTCCCGCCACGGCCAGACGCACACCCTGCGCCCAACAGGCATGGTGTGGCTAGATCTTCCCAGCAGTGTGTTCCTCGGTATGCTGTCAGTCCAACAGCGACAGATCTGTTCCTTTAATTTTAAAATTTCATCCCATGCAAGTTGACTCACATCGTTGTTTAGACACACGCAGCTGCACAGAAACACAGTTGAATTTGCAGATAGACATGTAAACAGAGTTAAGTGGCAACGGGCTCAGAACCCCTCGTACACACCACCCACAATCACGGTTCACGTCTTGGCCGATCTGAGTATCGAATTTACTAAGTATAAGTTAGCATATGATAATGAGAGGGCACCAGAAAAGTCTTTGTGCAAATACTTAGCGGTGATTGGTTAACAGACCTCGATTGCCACCACGACTGTACGATGCGCAGGCGCAGACTATGTTGAACAAAAACAGAGCCACTGACCGTGCGAGATAGTAGTGGTTTATGGGATGACGAGCTCTTCTCAATGAATCCATCATGACAAATACTTCACACACCCATAAGGACTTAGAGACAGGTGGTAGCGACTAGGTAGAAATTAACCCTCTGCACCGCAAGCAAAAGGACGACAATCAACACTGAGCAGGTACACAAGTAGCACAAGAAAAATATGCACTTTTAAACAAATAGCATGCCTAAGCCGCTAAAATATGCGAGGATAGATACAACAGTAAAATTTAAAAAAGTAACGCTTGTACTGGCACTGCTGTCCATAAACTGGAAATATGCACACAAGACAAGTTCACTTTATGTTTATAAAGATGATTGTCTACTCTTTAAAAACCCCTGTGAATGCAATCAGGGCCAACATATTTTATGAAGCGAACTGAAGTGCTAAAGTAGTTGAGATGTGTATAGTGGTTTTTATCAATATTGTAGTTGTCGACAATACACGTTTGTCTCTGGGGGATGAGTGTGACTTCAAGGCATTGCAGCATGCTGTGTTGGCAGAGAAGGCAAATGGAGTGTGCCCAAGCTATCTAGTCAAACTCAACGAGCTAGTACAACACCCAGTGAAAGCCACGTGTGCTAGTAATTCACCATATTTTTTTTTGCTACTTCCGTGCGCTCATGTCCTGTTAGTGAGAACACCACTGTATTATATAGCAAACTGTAAAGGACAACTCGAGCTATCTACAAGAAGGACCCCCCCCCAAAAAAAACTTATTTGCCCATCTTCGAATCTTCACGTCAAGCTTTCTGAGTTTCCTCAATTAAACATTAAGGCACTATCTTTTCGAGCAACTGACCATAGACAATGAAGAACTCAAATTATATGAAAATGGCATTGTCTTTGTTCTTAAGTAGACACAGTAACAAGAATGTTTGATTTGGTGCCAAATAAGAGTCTGTTGTTTCTCTCTCTCTCTCTCTCTCATAATGACCATTTTGGGATGTTTCTTCTGCCGCACGTGTCGATTCCTGTACAGTTCAGGGAATGCCCATGTTGCATGACGAACAAACTGCAGGCCTCCAAGCGAAACTTGTAAAACCCATAAGATCCTATATTTCAATTTGGGACAATGTCTTTTTCAAAGTATCATAAACAGAACCTATAAAAACCTACGCCTTTATTGTGCTATACTTTTGAAACCGTAAAATGGAATAAATAGTAAAAAAATGAAAAAAAAAAAAAAAAAAAAACAAGAAAAAACATAAACAAAAAACAAAAACAAAACAAAAACCAAAAACAAAAAACCCGACGCATAAACCAAAGTTTTAATTGTCCTGATGAAAAACACTTTTTCAATATTTTTTTCTTAGATCTTTACAAGTATTCCAGGAGCGGACAGTTTGCGTAGACATTCAGGCGGTCTGACTTGCTTTATTGGAAACTCATCATGCGCTTTCATTGAAGTCATCTGGCTGGACAACACCAATACGCCCCATGAAACAAGATTACACATGTGCATGGTGAGTCTAACCTAATGAGCCACATGTGCCGGAGTCCTGCAAATTGGCATAAAGTTACTTAATCTAGAATGGAGAGCGGGAGTAAGCGATGCACTGTATTTCCATTGACTCTTGCTGAAAAATTGCATTATAAAAATCTTTCAAAGTCACTATTTTGTCACTTGAAAAAAAATCTTTATAAACCTAAATGTATATTTGATTTTCAAAACCGACAAAAAAACTCTCTTATTTAGGAAGATGGCGGCTAGGAAGCTTGTTGCTAAAGCACACACATATTATAAAAATCTTTCAAAGTCACTATTTTGTCACTTGAAAAAAAATCTTTATAAACCTAAATGTATATTTGATTTTCAAAACCGACAAAAAAACTCTCTTATTTAGGAAGATGGCGGCTAGGAAGCTTGCTGCTAAAGCACACACATATTATAAAAATCTTTCAAAGTCACTATTTTGTCACTTGAAAAAAAATCTTTATAAACCTAAATGTATATTTGATTTTCAAAACCGACAAAAAAACTCTCTTATTTAGGAAGATGGCGGCTAGGAAGCTTGTTGCTAAAGCACACACATATTATAAAAATCTTTCAAAGTCACTATTTTGTCACTTGAAAAAAAATCTTTATAAACCTACATGTATATTTGATTTTCAAAACCGACAAAAAACTCTCTTATTTAGGAAGATGGCGGCTAGGAAGCTTGTTGCTTTTGCACACACACACACACAGAGAGAGAGAGAGAGAGAGAGAGAGAGAGAGAGAGAGAGAGAGAGAGAGAGAGAGAGAGAGAGAGAGAGAGAGAGAGAGAGAGAGAGAGAGAGAGAGAGAGAGAGAGAGAGAGAGAGAGAGAGAGAGAGAGAGAGAGAGAGAGAGAGAGAGAGAGAGAGAGAGAGAGAGAGAGAGAGAAGACATATATATCAATACAGAATGTTGATAAAATATTTGTGAAGCTATTCAGATTCAGTGTCACTTGGTGCTCCTGGGTCATGTGGTTCTACAAATGTCAAACCAAGTACCAGGAATAAACACTGTATCTTTTTTGTTGGATTACGTCACATATTTTTATTGGAATATGAGCTGACTCCTAAGAAAGGCTTTCCCTTATGTTGGTCACAGGCTTATACAAACGGGCCACTTTATGTTAAAGGTATGCTTCGTTAACTTGAGAAACACCTGCAAGCGACATTATTGCATAATAGGGTCTAACAACTTGCTATATGAAATTGTTTATGTCACAGGTTACTATGCCTTGAGATGGGATTTATCGCACGCGGAGCACAACCTAGGTGCCAGCAAAGCAATATTCCATGTGTTTTGCCACCATTTGTAAGCAAGCTATTCCACTATATGTTGATATCTCTGTTTTTTATTTATTTTTAATTTATTTGATTTTATTTATTGTTCTGTCGTGTTTTAATTGGCTGATTTATTTATCATTTGAATGACTTATACGTTAATGGTAAAAGCTCGTTGTTTGACATTCAAATAAAAATCAAAATAAATACACATTTTTTGGTTTCATTAAACTTTCTATTACATTATTTACCTTCTTCCTTATTTTTCCCCGCATGGACACAATTATCATTCACTTATACCCAACATATGCAATCCCTGTACTAATGCTGGAAATAGCATTAATGGAGATCAACTGCGACCACTTTACATTCATAAAATATACATTGTATATATATGTCGACTTATGTGATACGTCGCTGACGTATAATTGATGTACTGTGATTAATTGAATGCCCTGATAGTTTCACTGTGTTGATTTTAAACATATTTTATTAATGCAATTGGAAAACAGGCATAGCCTATATAAATTCCTCTTCACTGTGTTATAAGGTTGTGTTATTACTTGCTCGGTGCGCATTGTTTGCAATGTAAAACTGACCTAGATTGGAACATTTGTTAATTATGATAATAACAGTGAATATATAATTACTAAAGACAATAATGAAATGAGACAGTGATATTATCTTAGTGTAACAACAATGGCATAAAATGTTACACTGTGAATGAACACCTCAACTGTGCCTTTTTCGTTTCATTGCTTTTCAATTCAAGCACCACAAAAATGCTGTAAATAACGATATATTTGAAATCATGATAAGAAGTGTTCAAGATTATGTAATTTCATACTGTAGTATAGTTTTAAATACACATTTTCCCATACATTTCAAGTGATGGTTTGATGTGGTATCTTATGACGCAGTAAACGGTCCACCGCTGCGCTGGGCCACGATATTCGAGCCCTTGAAATCAGATTATCTGCTGTTGTACGATTAGCGGGAACGCCACCCAGTGCGCTGTTCTTGCAACAGCTTTCCTTCGCTCGATTGATCAAGAACTCATGCAAATAACTTGCCTAACCTGCTTATCCATGTATTACCTCTTTAGGTCTAAGCTCCACATATTGACCACTTCTCATCAAGTGGTTCTGTTAAACCGAAGTGTTCAACTTAAAGAAACAACCACTTAAGAAAATTGGCACTAGGCAAGGTAGGAAAATAATCAAGTGAAACAGTCTTTACGAGTGCGACAAAAAGGACATTGATACGTACACGGATAACAAGCCGTAGACAGGCTTGCCGACACTTGACTTGCTTACAAGGGAGGTGCAGTGCTAAACGCACTTTTAATACCAAAGCACATATTATGCGAACAATTGAAGCGCAACCTTAATATAAATGTACTACATGGTGTTGCTACAAGTAATAATAGTGACACAAGTTTAACTTTACCGTCATTTTCGTAGTGGAATAAGACAAGAACAAAAACGGTCACCTCAGTTTTAGGAGGGATGGGGGTGGCAAAGGATTTTCCACACTGGCGTACTGAGCATTTTTATTTATTTTAATTGCATTTGCACACCGAAAGCCCCTTTATTCTCCGTACGTTGTGCCAAGCGTTATTTTGAAGTATTCTGATTTGTATGTGGGCCAAATTTTTACCTGTATCAGCAAACTGGAGGCCGCTCCCCCCCCCTTCCGAGAAGTTTTCTTGCATCTTAGTTTTAGAGGTCTTTTCTGTCACTTTGGTCTCCTTACACCCCGTTTTTTTTAGGTGCATTCCTCTGTGGCGCAATAAGAAAAAATTGTTTTGACTGGTTTCACTCAAATTTAGCAAATCAAACTTACAAACTAAACGCAATCCTACGACAAAACATCAATGGACCAAATTGACAAATGGCATATATGGAATATCAGAGAATGCACGTCATCAATGAAGGCCAAATATTGTTTGGTCAAACAGCCCGGCACGGTCCCTACCACTCTGTTTCAAAGATTAAGAAGACAAAAGGAGTGTATTCGCTTATTTGTCTATTCCAGAACTTTCACTCTGATGAATCGAAATTTTAGATACTAATAAATACACAGCATGCACAGTCCCCCAGGGAAGGGTAATTACGTAATACTCAGCACACACTGCCCAGCAGGAAGGTAATTGTACAATACACGGCTTGCTCTGCATGAGTCCCCCTGGTGGAAAGGTAATTGCCAAATATACAGCTTCGCGTACACCAGTCTCCCAGGGGAGAGTGATCACTAAATGCACAGCTATTGTGCATCAAAACCCCAGGGGGTGGGTAACTATTAAATGCACAGCTTACTGTGCATCAGTCCCCCAGCGGGAGGGTAATTTTTAAATACACAGCTTACAGTGTATTGATCTCCCAGGGGAGGGTAATTACTTAATACACAGCTTATTGTGCATCAGTTTCCCAGAGAGAAGGTGATTACGCAATACACAACCACATATGTCAATGTGACTGTGTTATTTCGTTGATACATTGTATTTCCTCAGCGAAGGCGGTACGATAAACTTATTATTATTATGGAAAAGTCACTGTGAAATCACCAGTAATGCTACCTATGCTGAATGAATATCTTTTGCTTGTTATGTCAGGGTAATAGGGTACATAATCAGCCAACATTCTATACAAAGATTACATGTCGAAAATAAGCATGCATTTTTTCTCTTGCTAAAACAATACTTGTATTCCGTATCGCAATTAAGGCAACTCAATGCTACCTTGCTGCTGGCCAAGATAACTGATATAAGGTCTTGTATTTACGGAAGTATTTGCCTATCATTATTGCTTTTACATGGTCATAGCAGTAAATTTGGCATATTTTGCTGGCATACAGGTACTTAAAATTCGAATTCATACGCTTGCCACGTTGTGGATGTGTGGTAGTAAAGTTGATGTGTCTCAAATAATGTGATAAATGATAGTAATATTTAGGCCTGTCATATAATGTAATGCAAAGTAGTAATATTAGGCCCATCACACAATGTAATAGATGGCAGTATTATTTTGGTCTATCAAAGAATGTAGTAGATGGAACAAACCATGGACTTTGGTCTTTTTCCATTTTTATGGTACCATGTGATATATAACGCGGTGGACGTATACAATACGGGATTGCGTTTTATCAACATGAAATATTCCCGTAAATGAATATGTTATCTAATTTGTTGTGTACTTGAGTAACTGTCTTGCTTGCCAAACGACTTTTCTTCTTTTTGCCGAAGGTGTGAGACCTATACATTTACGAGCACCCTGTATCAAGTCGTTTACCAGGTACGTATATTTCCTTTGCTTATTATTGCTTTTTCAGAATAAGACCAGCCATCTTGTGGGAAAACCCCTACAGATAGATACATAGATAGATAAGAGAGAGAGAGAGAGAGAGAGAGAGAGAGAGAGAGAGAGAGAGAGAGAGAGAGAGAGAGAGAGAGAGAGAGAGAGAGAGAGAGAGAGAGAGAGAGAGAGAGAGAGAGAGAGAGAGAGAGAGAGAGAGAGAGAGAGAGAGAGAGAGAATATCTGGGTTTGTATCTTTCATGTGGAAAACGCATTTTATTCAGATGTACGTATCTATCCAATACACGATCATAACGTCAGTCGAGTTTATGCGATTTATTACTGTGGTCATTTGAGTCACATTTGTGTCATTGTACTTTTGTGCAATAAACGATGTTCCACATAATGTAATCCTAAGTTTTGGATTGTTTCATTGTACTTTTGTGCAATAAACTATATTCCACATAATGTAATTCTAAGTTTTGGATCAAGGAAATTTCACTAGTTGACAATTAGTAAACAATCTGACCACACACTATAACTAAACGCAGCTTACCCAATAATCTCCCTCTGTTCTTAATTTTATTGTTTTTATTGACTCTTATGTTTATTCTGTTGCACTAGACATAAATATAGGAGAGACATTTGTATCTTTTGGGCAATATTATCACCAAATGAACGTGCTCTAAATCTGTTTACTGGTATGCAGTACTATCTTTTCCATCATCTTTGTTTCGAACGATATTTTATGCTTTCTTGTCGATATTAACAATACCACTGTCCAATTAGATGGCTATCACCATATGCTTTTATATCCATTTAAACTCTCTCTCTCTCTCTCTCTCTCTCTCTCTCTCTCTCTCTCTCTCTCTCTCTCTTTCTCTCTCTCTCTCTCTCTCTGTCTCTCTCTCTGATTCTCAACATACATGACAAATTTAACAGACACAATAATGCATCTCTTTTGCATATCTTTTTATATAGACAATTCAACTCAAGAACTGCCAATGATGTCCTAATACCTTAAAGAACTTTGATGAATACATACACAGATTGAAAAACACGATCACATTAATTAAAAAGGACAGATTTCAGTCAAAAACTGTCATCACTTGCAGTTTAAAGGTTGGTAATTCGAATTGTTTGACATTTTCGAATATAGCTAAAGATGTAGAATTCTTTGCAAACATTCATTATGTCTATCAAAATCAGAAAAAAACATGCATTATGAATCTGAAAACAGTGTAATTTGGTGAAAGTTCACAGAAATTGTCATTATCAAGTGTATCCTTTGTATTCTGCAGTAGTTTTGATGCGTAAGCAGATTATTTGACAGACTATTTTTTTTTGCTAAGAATTAACGACATGACAAACAGCATGGGTTTGATTGAGAGTGACAGCATATTCTGACAAAGTCACATTTGCAGCTTTATTCCGGAGCAGTGCGAAGTATTGAATATGTTTAACTGTAACATGACATTTAGAAGGAGATCTATTGCTATTTTCAACACTTGATTCAAGTTGAACATTGGAAACAAAATTTGAAAGAGAGTCTGCAGGTTGATGACAGTTATTAAAATAAGTTAAATATTTTCATGGAGATTTCCTCTAATTTTGTTCTATAAATGTTTAATACAAACGCTACAAACGTGCTTATGAATAGGTCCTTAAAGTTTTGCCTGTCAAAGATACTTAGTCCACGAAAACATTATTAAAAAATTGAACTTTTACAAAATGTTCTCTTGGAACGTGTATCAGCAAGAACTTTGAAACCTTATTTACATCATTTGAAACAACGACTATATTTTATTTGTAAAAATATAAAAATTAGACGAGTCAACATCCAAACCCCTTACCTGTTTTTTTTTTTTTTTTTTTTTTTTGCATATATTGAACATTGTTTTCAACCTACGATATTGTGTTTGATATCAAAGCATAAAGTTTCTGAATGAGGAGGAATAGAATAAATCCGCAAGTGTACTGAGGCTAATTTAATGGTGATATATGCATATATTTGTATGTCATAACTTGAAGCTTGTCAGTAGAATTCTGCTTGTGGGATCTTCAAGATACATTTTGAAATTAGAAGAGATTTTCTTCTGTCGTAATAAGTAAGTAAGTTAATCGATAAATAGTCACGAAATATGTTCAAATATAAAGTCAATATTGATCTCATCAAAATTTCTCCAATTTTCAAGTTTACATCCTCAAATAGACTCCTGTGGGAGAGACTGTTTGTGTGTTTGCGTGAGAGAGAGAGAGAGAGAGAGAGAGAGAGAGAGAGAGAGAGAGAGACAGACAGACAGACAGACAGACAGAGAGCTTCTATTTGAGTGACATGGAGTATGATAAATACGATGTTTTATATGGAATTGGATGTACCACCGTAACTTTATGCCAAGGGGCAAGGAATGGTAGTTCCTGCGTGATCGATTGCAGTTCGAAAGATTCTCCTGGAAATGGGACAAATGTCAGAATTTGGTGATCATTGTGTCTGCCACCCACTGAGCTTCACATATTTTTACAATGAGCTCACTGAGAGCATATCAATGCACTTTGAAGTCAACATACCCTGAAGTGCGGATCACTGGAAGCAAACTTCAAGGTTTGATAGGGGTGGATCATTGGAATGTTAGAAGCCGGTATTTCACAGCATGAAGCAGCCAGGAGGATGCACAAGCACAGATTGCCACAGTATGCCCAGGAGAGTAGAAGTCTGCCTTAAGATATACAGAGGGTACAGTTGGTATTAATCCACTGAAACATTCCTTCAAGCAAAAACAAAGGGTCCTTTTCCGGACCAGCACATTATCCCCAAAGGGTGGTTAAATCAAATGGTATCACAGATCAAACGCAATCCCCATACTTACCCTCTATATTATGCTCAAATGCTGTTGAAATATATATATATATATATATATATATATATATATATATATATATATATATATATATATATATGTATATATATACATATATATATATGTATATATATATACATATATATATATTAAAGCAAGAGTACATATGAATAAATAGAAAACAAATGTGATCAAATACAAAGGGATTAATACTCTCATCTACAATTCTTCAGTATATATATTCAACTCTACATCTAATGTACTGTTTAGTTATAATAAACAAATGACAGAGTATTGCATAGAAATGTGCCGAGAATGGGTCAAAGAAGTCCAGATTTTTCTTTCCCTCTTCTGTTAGATTTCATGAGATATTTAAATTAGTAGTGCAGACGCAAGAAGGACACCAGCTACAGGGATCACTCTGCACTGTAGCAGCAACCATGTATATTTCAAGGATCATCAACCAGCCTCCAGTTCAGAGCAACAAGAATAGCAGCTGCAGGATGAACTATGAACCTTTGTGGTGCAGCAGCAAGTCAAGTAGAGTGATAATCAATGTGTGTCCAGGGTAGAGCTACCAGGATACCAACTGCAGGGATCGTCTATCAGCCTCCATAATGCAACAGGAAGAACACCAATTACAGTGATCACCACTGTACCTCAGTGGTGGGTCAACAAGAGCACCAACTTAGTCTCCTTGGTAGAGAAACAAATTAAAAGAAAAAACAAACAAAATACAGGGATCCATTAGCCTCCACGTTGGAACAACAAAAACATCAACTACAAGGATAATCTATGAGGTGTCCAACAAGGACACTAACAACAGGAATCATCTTTGAGGCTCCATGGTGAAACACGAAGAACACAAATTATAGTGATTATCTATTATAGTACAGCAACAAGACTACCAACTACACACTAATCATCTATGAGCCTCAGTGGTACGGCATCAAGAAAACCAACTGCATGAATCTTTCCTAAGCCTGTGTGGTGGGGCAACAAATATGCCAGCTGCTGAGATAATTCTGCTGTTTCCTTGTTAGGACAGCAAGAAAAGCAATTGTAGGTATCATTTTGGCCTCCTAGTAGAGGAACAGGAAAACCATTTACTTGGATAATCCATGAGCCTCCATGGTCCAACAACAGAAATCACGAACTACACAACTAATCTGTGAGGTTCTAATGTAAAACATGTACAACTAGTACACAAATTATAGCCATTATTTATGACTCTCTTCATGGGGCAACTGGTACCCATACTATAAGGATCATTCTTCAGCCTGCTAAGTAGAAGAACGAGAAAACCAACTGCTGGAATTCATTAGCCTCCATGTTGGATTAACAAAAACACACACTACAGGGATCATCCATAAGCCTTCATGGGTGAGCAAAGACACACCAACTATGGGGACCATTTTTCAGCTTCCTTAGCAGAGTAACAAGAAAAGAAACTACAGGAATCATCTGTAAGCCTTCACATTGGTACAGCAAGTAAACCAATTGCACAGATAATTTGGCTCATCAAGAACCACAACTACAGGGATCATCTATGAGCCTTATTCTGGAGCAGCAAGATCACCAACTACAGGGATATTATATGAGCCTTTGTGGTGGATCAGGAAAAACTCCATTTACATTGATCATCTATTTGGCTCCACATCGGAGGGACAACTACAGTAATTCAATATGACCATCAATCAAACCAATAAGAGACATTCATATTTAACTGCGATCCTGCTCACTTCTTGTGTTGCCGGGGCAACAGACTGATGCTTCCACCATGATCAGGGCAGATTTGTATTATAAACTACATAAACATCCATAAATAACACCTTATCAACCAAAAGAGACCCCATTTCCAATTAATTTATGCACCCTTTATGTTTCAAATGTATGTTAATACCTTTTCTTGATATTATTATGTGTTTGCGTTGTTCATTTTCTTGAGAAAGTATTTTTTACAATGCTAAATACACGGATCTGCTCTGATGCAAGTGGCTGCCTCTTTTTCTCAATAGGTATTAGAGCAGGACCGCATTTAGATACGAATACACCCTATTACCGGGTCTCAATGGTCGGGTAAAAAGTATGACAACTAGATGGATCATCTACGATTCTCCATGGTAGAGGGAGAAAATCGACAACAAGGATCCTCAATGAACATTCTTGGAGGGGCAACACCAAGCACATGGACAATTCTACAGCTTCTGTGGTAAAAGAAAAAGAAAACTAACTACAGGGACCAGCTATAAGGCTCTGTGGTGGAGCAATAAGAAGTAACTATAGGGATCATACATGAACTTGCATCACTCCTTAGCCTAAATGGCACATCAAGAAGAACAGCATCTATAGGGCCCTTCTATGAGCCTCCACATAGGGAAGCAAGAACACCAACTTCAGAAATCATCTAGGAGCCTCCTCAGTTGAGTGACAAAAATGGCAACTTGTGGCCTTCATGAGACATAGAGTAACTTAATTTTTCAGAATGTTCTATTTGATGCACAGACAAATTCATAATGGGTAGTTGTAAATTCTGTGAGTGGATGTGGTCAATAACACAGTTTTTTAGTGCTGCGTGTGATGCAACTTATCTCTGTGACATTCATATTAGACAAAAAAACGAATGAAAAATGTTACGATATATTGGGATGGAGAATATCTTTCAGCATGAAGATTGGAATGGCGACCTTCAAATATATTAAACATAACTAATAAAATTGATGAACATAACATAACAAAACAAGTAAGTGGAATATTGCACAGACACTAAAAAATCAAGAATCATGGATTGCCTCATGTAAGTGTTCCTTTGGAACCCTTGTCCTGCTTGAAACAGCGATGTGCTTTTGTTGATTGTTTTAAAAACTTACATGAATGAGTAGGTAATCAGCTGATGGATTGTAACATGGGCATATAAATAGGACACCATGAGAATGTAGGACATTTTTCGGAGGTGACATTTTGCTCATTGCAGAATCTCTGAAGGGTTGCAAAATATGTCAAACATAATTAGCCTGTTAGGTAGCAATTTGACGTGAATAACAAGTGGAACATAGAAAACTTTAAGATTCAAGAAGGTAAGGAATAGACCATGGAACGAGATGACAGTTGAGGTAGATGACTACCCATATGTTGGAATGAAATAAAGCACTAGGTACATTGCATGTGGGCAATGGTGTAAGCAACTAGTAAATGTATGTTCAAGTATCAAATGGAGAAAATAAAACATAAGGTAAAAGTACAGATGAAATGATACAGGCACCTAGTAAAGCTATGTTGAGTTTTCTCATAGAGACTATAAAAAAGTTCAGAAAAACATGACCCACGTTCACAAATTTCAACTGAATAATTAGAACAAAGTTAAGAATTGCAAAAAGTACAGTTTTCAAGGAATACCAAAACTTCAACATTCATCTTCCAATACCAATATGAATGAAAAAGCATCTACTCCTGACTTAGGTGTTTAATGAATAAACAGTCACCCACAAAAGGCAACAGGTTATGTAGAATTATTGAAATTATGTACGGAGTAGAAATGTAGCAGGCCTTATCAGGGCTCATACGGCTGTGCCTGCGTTTTAGCTAGACTTATCCGTTAGTTGAGGCCACTATTGATAATTCCAAATTCTTTTCCAAAAGTGTAGGGGGATCCTCTTAAAACTTGGTTGGTATCTACCTGGGATGGGCCTCTAGTGTTTTTTCCTTTAATTGGTAACCCTCCTGTTATTTCTAGATTAGTTATGAGCTTGTTAATATTTTTTTAGCCTCTTCCTCTCGGGAATCACTTGGCCAAACGCTTTGAACTTGTATAGGAGCACATCTGGGTGTCTCTTAATATTAATCTGTTCAACAGGTAGTGCTGACTTTTTTCTATTTTGAATGAATATGTGTGTGGTTTTTTTTTTTGATGTTTTGAACTCAAATTTTTAGTGAGATTTAGTTCCACTGTAGAAAAACTGTACTTTTCGGAAAAGTTAAACAAAGCTGTTCAGTATGTAGTGTTGCTGTGGATACCTGCTTTTCAATGGAATTTTCAATTTGCACACTTGTCAGTTAAGGCATTCATTCCTATTTATCATAAAGTCTCGGAATTCCAAGGGTAAGATGAATTTTTGACATCTTCACCGAAACTATATGCCAGAATCACTTTAACAGGGTGAAGATGTACTTTGGGTAGGCCTTTTATAAATGTTTTGACTGGACACGCTTCAGTGATTTTTCTTGATGAATTGTTTCATCTTTGTTTTGACAAACAAAGGTGAAATAAGATGACTTTATTTCAAACTCCATGGTCCATATACAGACAACACAGACAAGTGTTCAAATGTTGAAAAGTATACATAAAATTAAGGTAAAGGCTTCATACAAGTTAAAAATACACGAGTTCACATCATATTTCTAATAATTGAGAAATATCCACTGTAGTAAAGTTGCCTATGGTAATTATCCATTGAGCAACAGGATAACACCATTACCCATTAACATACACCGACTTACATCTTCGATCTTATGTGTAAAACTGATCAAATTTGTAAATTGAACCCAACAAACTAGTGACAATCCTATGTGTCTACAGTCTCTGCAAAAATGGTACATGTCATTTCCTATGGACTCATCAAAGCTTACAATCCTTCTGTTAACAAACTGTTGTCTACTGTTACAAAGGCTAGACAGATTAAAGAAGACTCATGGTGAATTATTATATGCAAGCTTGAGCTTGTTCATCTGTCCAGATTTTACCTTCGTCCACCAGTGCCTGCTATATAAATATCTAAGGTATGTCTTAAAAAGCTATTTTCAATCTCCGCATGACAATTACCAAACTTTCTGGCTTAATATTTGCTGTACTATACATTACCAAACTTTCTGGATTAATATTTGCTGTACTATACATTGCCCGTATGTGTCCTGGTACATCTCCATCTTCAGTCACGTCCTTGAACAAGATACATCCCAAATATTTATACTTATGCAAATACTCAAGCTCTTGGCCTCCAAGATACAATTTAGGTGACTCTTTCAACTTTTAGGTTTGATGTTGTGCCCACACAAACTGGTTTTTATTGTTATGTATAATGTTAAACTTTTCTGTCACGCTTAAACATATATCTCATACTTGTTGCAAACCCTTGACTGAACGGGCAATCAAACACATGTCAACTGCATAAATCAAATTATTAACTATGAAAGCATCTGTGCAACAACCGATTTCAAATTTGTTTAACTTTTTGGTCATGTATGACATCAATATAAAGGTTGAACAGCCCAGGGAAAAGCAATGCAGCTTGACGAACTCTACCTATTACATAAAAGGGCTTGACATTTGTTTTCCCCATTTTATGCATATAACTTGCATGAACAAAACCAGAAGTTGAACAATATATGATGTGAATTTCCTTTTTATCATCCCCTAAAATTACTGTCTGTGTCTTAAAAGATCATATGCTTTGGATGACACCAAATAACATACAAACATATGGCTCAATGCTATCGTATAATCATGTAACAACCGTTTCATTATAAAATACAGAAATCAGTCGCATGCTTCCTTTCTCTCTGGAGAACCCCTCGATTAGTTATATTTCATGTACTATTGGGTAATCCAGTGAAAATAAATATGTTTAAACTAAACTAAACTAAACTAAACTAAACTAAACTGATTTAACTGTGGTAACAAACCTGACATTATATCTACTTGAAAATAATCCTCTCCATAATTTTGGACATTGTTTAAGCTAATGCCATTGGCCTATAGTTATTCTTGTTGTGTAGGTCTCCAATTTGTTGTTGTTTTTCATTGGAACAATGATATACTTCACTATACTCTCCAGAAGGATACCATGAACCGCCATTATTGCCAAACTTAATGATAGTAATACAGTTATTTGGTTGCCAGTATATTTTAAATGTTCTGCCTTTATTCCATCAGTTCCATCAGCTTTACCTGTTTTAGCCAATTTATGGCTTCAGTAATATCCCCAAGGTTAAACTTAGGATCTCTATATCCACTAGTACAGCGTAACTGTACAAAAAATGATGTTACTGCAACACCCTTCTCGTTTAATAACTTCTCATAATGTTCACACCATGCCTTCATGACAACTTTACCACGATTGCCATTAATAATCTCAGACAACTCAAATTTATTATTATTCATATAATTTATCTTTTTTCCAAATCCCTTGAAATCTTTTTTGTTCAACTCCCTTGCCATAGCATCAGCTGTAAAACAACAAAACACCCACCAGATCCTGGTCTGACAAATCCAGAAGTTGTGTAGTGCCTGGAAAAGATTCATGATAATTGTTTTTGCCCCTGCTGATAAAGGATCCAAAAATATTATTGTCACATCTAGACACTTTTATTTTTAAGGTTTTAATTGACGAATTAGGCCTGTTGACCAAGTCAAGTTTTCCCACACATGAAAATGTAAATGAATCATTGATATCATTTCGAACAAATATGAACAATATTTATTTTCCTTTGGCCTGAAATTTTCTGATGTTCATGCCCATTGCCCAACAAGTTTACAAGTTCTGATTCATAGCAGGTTTCAAATTTTGTTCTACTAAAGAATTGTCAGTTTTGTTGTCTAAAGGCGTGAGGAAAGTACAGAAATTTTGGTTCAATTACTTTGGTCAGATAAAAGCATCATTGGGTATTAAGGACAGGTAAGACACCAAAAATTTTTGCATGGCCGATTTTTAGATTTTAATGGGTTTTACAAGATAAATTTCTTTTCTGTTAGTTGTCAGAATTCCAAGCTTTTAACTGAAGTAAAAATATGAGAAAAACGCCCAAAACCACACATCCGAACGTCCATGTGTCATTCATTTGGTTGTCAGCCGCCAAACGGAACAATGCCACCCGTCAATCATACTTACCAGCCTGTCACGTGGTTGCAGTTAGCAACGGCCCATGGCAAAAGGAGAGGGGTATCACGGCGGCAATGCAAAATGAGGCTGCATGACGAAAGTATGTTTGTGGGCATGGAAAAGATGCAAACATGCTAACATATCTTACCCTTAGTGGTTTACATTATAGTTATATTGCTTGTTTTGCGTGCCAATGAAAGGGGACTTTCAATGTTCAAGAGGATTTGGAATCGTCAGACGATGACCCTTCAAAGGCAGTGCCGCGATGGATTACCCCAGTGGTCCTGCACACAAAAGACAGACAGGGAAAAAACTGGCACTTTAATCAACAATACCACGTAGATTATAATATTTTATCGAAACCCAGGGATGAGGAAATGAAAGTACAAATAAACACATCGAAATAAGCATGAACGTGAACAACAGAGAAAACACACAAAATAGCGTTACAAAACTTGAGTAGGAAAGAGAAACGAAAGTCATTGAGAAAAGGACAAGCTAACTAAGTAAAGTGTACAGACAAGTCTGACAAGCTAACTACATAAAGTATACAGATAGGAGTAAATACAATAAAACACTATCCCTAAAACGGGTTGAAGAGGTAGGGGGCAGAAGACCAAACCCGCCATCCGTCCACTGACCACGAGCGGCCGTAGTCGGACCCACCGAAGCAAGGCAACACAACTTTCGTTGCCAGGCTTGAGGTCACGGGCACGCAGGGCCACCTCCATGACGTCACACTTTGAAACCAGATTGTCGCTGTCGCCGTGTGACAGATCGCTGAATAATGTTTTCCGTACTTTAAAGCTCTTTTATTTATGTGATTGGCCAAGAATTGATTGACAACCTCCCCAAATGTTAAGGGACGATCTTAACTACGTTTTGTAGAAATATCAGCTGAACTTGAGCAAATGGTATTGTTTCAGAGGCAAATGATCAACATCAAAGGCCTTTGAAGCTTATTTTCTCAGAAAGGCAATTAGGACGAGAACCCCACCTAAGAATGGTTATTCCAAGAAAACGGCTGAGTGAAATTTAATCTGGTTAACGGCTTTTGATTCTGTAAAGTCTGAACTTCAAAAAAGATTCAGCGATTTTCTAAATTTTGCTTCGTTCTTTTTCTATGAAATGAAGAAAATGAACATCCTGAAAATCAAAGGGAAAATTCAAACGTCAAACTTTGAGGATGGATAACATAAAAACGAAACCAAACCGAAAAAATCGCAGGATTGATTTTTGTTGCCAATATGTCAGAATTAAGATGCAAGTGTAATTATGATTTTATCACAAATAATTCGTGACTTATATCGACATTTATGGGGTGGATGCTTTGTGGTCAGCATCCAATTGTTTATTCAACAATTAACATCATAGACACCAAAATACGGGGCATATAAATTCTTTGGAGTATGACGATTACACACATATATGATATGTTATTCTAACGCCAATACATTTTGAGCTAGGATTGACTAAAGTGGGATTTATTTTTGGTGTCTTACCTGTCCTTAACAGGTTTTGAATTTTATCCAATTCGAAGCTCCCGTTGGAACAGTTGAATGGTACTGATAATCATTTACCTTTTGAACAAATTTCTTCTTGGGACTTCTCCACTTTATATACAGCTAATTTCTTCATTCTGATTTGAAAGAATGTGTCAAGTTTCTTATATATGAAATATATGCCTATATAATGGGAAAAAGTACTTTCAAAGAATGATCATATGTTATGAAGGTGCATATCTTGGTAATGATATGAAGGATGGCCAGGCCACATTTGAATACAATCAGTTTGTTAAGTTGTTAAACGTTTTGATAGATAACATTTATGTGGATTTTTTCCATCTTTAGACAGACAATTTGTATTCCAATGGGTACCAATTGTGCACCTCTTTTGGCCAATTTATATTTACTTTACCATGAGTATAAGTGTCTTGAAAAGCTGTCAAAAGAGACGAAATTTCATGATAAATGTTTTTAGTTGACCTTCAGATATTTTGATGACATATTCAGCATCAATAATAAACATTTTTGAGCGGGAATTAGAAAATAAAAGAAACTACAGAAAATGGCATGAAATGGTCAGGTTTAGACTAATGATCTGTGACGATAATACACGAATTGAAGTTTAAATTATATGACAAATGTGATGATTTTGAATTAAACATAGTAATTTAACCCCATACAGATAATATTATTGCACTCGGGCCGGCTAATGGTGTCTATGGGTCAAGGCTAATTACCTTTGCTGGAGTTTGCCCTGACTGTGAGAACTTGACTCCCGTCATTTACTGCTTTTTCAAAAACTTGTGAGACGTAGATATTTGAAAATGAAATTAAAACTATTGTTTCTGAAGTTTTCTGAGTAAAATAAAAAAATTATCATATAAATATCCAGTGCATTTGATATGTTATACAAATGATGCAATACATATAAAAAAATAATATAAAAACTGTAACTGACGTTTTATACAATGTATGTATGAGGCAAGATATTTCTTTAAGTTGAGAGTCGCTAGCATCAAATTGATTTAAACTACCAATACCTTTTGTTGGGACCTGTCTCAATTCAGAAGAGAATTGTTTTTCTTCATACTATATTTTATATTCGTTGACTGATGTATAAAAGTATCACGAAGTTGTTGGTATGGCTGCCTGGAATGTCTGGATTTGCAACCCACGTTGTTTGATGACTGAAGGTTTTTGTTCGTGGAAATTTCTTGTTTCACTTGGATTTTCGGTGCAGCTTCTCTAACATTGTTGAAATTGTTGTCCACTTCTACTTTCCATGCCAATTATTATTTGTAGTTTGTCAATATGACATCTTATCCTCTTTAGGTGAATAATGTACTGCTCGAGGGCTGTTCAAATCTTGCTGTTTTGTCTGGTGATGTTCATGTTGATAGACTTGTCAAGATTTGGACGGTTATAGACTTGGACAGATTTTTAACTATGGTATTGGCATGTAATGGTGTCACTACTATGTTGCTATTCTATAGATATCCATGACCTGAGGGCATACTTAAAGTGCCTTCTTGCAATTTTTGAAACTACCATCCACCTTTTGGCTTTCCATTCCCAGTCCACATTAAGAAAGCATCATGGGTAACCTCGTGATGGACTGCAGCTTTATGATTCCATCCTGCTATAATCTTGTATCCAGAGATTTTCTTTTCTCCAATCTCTGCTTTACCTGTATCCTCTATAGCTAACATAGTATCATTATAAAAATCGTCTATAGGTTTACAATTTCTCTCCTGGCAATGTACAACTTCATTTGGAATAAAAACTGACTTAAGCCTCCTATCACGTGACTCCTTATATCTGCTAATCCTTTCCTGTCTGGCATTTTCCTGTCAATAAATTTTCAGTCTTCACTTGAGGCTTTTTATATTCACCTTGATTTTTAATTATCTTCACATTTCACATGCAAGGAAAAATGATCACAACATATATTATGCATAATGTATCCTTGTTTTATTCACTTAAATACCTCTTGTGAGCAAACACAGTGATCAAGCCATGAAACTCTGCCATGAGAATTATTAACGTGCTTACAATCCCAAAACCTTGCGTCAGCAGTAATATTTTCTTCTTTACAAAATCCTATTAACTATTTCCAGATTTTGATCGTAAGTCAACATTCGAGTCTCCAATTGCACAACCATTATGAGTGTCTGTGGCATGAATAATAGCAAGGCATTTTCCTAGATACAATTCAAATGCGTCATAATTATCCATTGCACTACAGTAAAGTAAATAAATATTTAGAATCAGGATGGAATAACCTTTGTTTGGAGTGTACTTTAAAGGTCCCAAACGCCAAAAGATTTATTTGTGTTCAATGTGAAGGACTTGGAGGGTTATAGCACTTTTGTGAGGAAAATTGCCATATTCACCCTGCGAATATAACCTCATTTGCAAAAGATTTTTTTTGCCCATGACGGCCCCGTAGTTGACAAATTCGGGCCTTTTTGGCCATCAAGCGGGTTTTGGGTCGTGACGTCACGGACGGGAGTTGATGTGAGGATAGGAATAGAGAAAGCATGACCAGTAGTGACACAGAAAATAAGCTGGATCTCTGTTTTAGCTGTTCCTTTTCCTCTGAAGAGAAACTTATTCAGAACAAGGGGGAAGATAAAGGGCTAGGAAGGGAGAAAGAGAAATTCAGCCTTACTGGAAGAAACCATGGGCGGTCTTTGTTGGTGCAATTGGGACTGAATTGAGCCCAGCACTGACCATGCCATAGCTGCCATGGAAGATCATCAAAGCTGGAGCTTGGGAAGTTGTGAACGGTAAGGGGCGCTTTTCAAAAGTCATTGTGTGAAGATTTCCATATAATTAACTGGTTGAGGTTGCGGCAGGCCATCTTGCACGGTTGCCAATAGGCAATATCGAAACTATACGCTACACGCTGAGACAGTGTAAATGTAAACTTAAAACCAGCTAAATTTGAAATCATAGGCCTACTTGCAGCAGGCTTTTACTTTTATTCTATTCAGTGATGTATAACATGGCCTGGGGCACGTGAAGGTAAATAATCGCACTGAAAAGCATCTGTTAGGCTGGTGCACGCCTAAACGGATTAATAATGACTACTGTAGCATGCCGCAAACTTCAAAAGATAAAGGGAGCACACAAGCACAGCTTGAATACATATAAGCCACACAGTAGTAGGTGCTACTGTTTTGCCTGTCTTAGCATGCAGCGTGTAGATAAATAGACACACAAACAGACACAGACAGACAGACAGATAGATAGATAGATAGATAGATAGATAGAAAGATAGACAGACAGACAGACAGAGAGCAACTTTATTTAATGAGGGTGATACTGTAAGCACAATCTTATCTCTCCAGTGGCCCTCCAAAATAAATACGTAAAATACAGTCATGATACAAATTGTATACTGCGCAACGGCGTAAGATGGCCTGCCTTCTTGGTTTAAACATTTTTTTTAATTGAAAAAAAATCGTGGACAAGGGTGTACCCCTATAAGAATCCCTTTGACATATAAAAAAGGATAAAATAAAGCACTGTGCGGCAAAAAAAAGGTAGACGTCACAGAACGAAGTGTACATAAGACAGCAAATCACTGATAGAATAAATGACCTGTCGCCTTATTATAGACCATAATTTGGTAGTACT
Organism: Hermodice carunculata; assembly: GCA_964020975.1. Lineage (NCBI taxonomy): Eukaryota > Metazoa > Annelida > Polychaeta > Eunicida > Amphinomidae > Hermodice > Hermodice carunculata. The sequence goes on along the minus strand of OZ026615.1, from coordinate 45,598,604 downwards.
TTGAACTCTTAACTTCAACCATTCACTTATTTAGGATTTTTCGTATAAAGACTTTGAAAAGAATCCCTTACCAGTCTAAACTTTCAAAGACCAGTTTTGTCATCTTCGTCATGGAATGGTTGTGGACGTGACTGCCTTTAGTGGATATTTGATGACCATTACAGAGTTTACCTTGATCTGTCAAGAATACAGTGGGTCATGGCCAGGAAAAGCTGCTGTGGGTTGTCCTTAAACCTCTATTGTACAGTAAATGCATCCATAGTTACGTAAGAGAAACTACAATGATCTATAATTAAAATGAACACATTTACCCCTTGTTTATTTTTCATAAGGGATCCTGATCCTCGCAAAAGCAACAGTCTGAGTTCGCAATGCATGTCTGCAAACATGGGATAAATAAATTGCAAGGGATCTTCTGACAGAGAATAGCTAAAATCATGCTCTGTGTAGGCTACCTCTTTGTTAGTTCAAACAAATATTGAAAGTTTATGCTATTTTTCCCAATTGCTATATTCATATGAATGAAGCCTAACAGCAATGTTAGAAAATTATCAGTTTTTGCTATATCACCCCTTGTAAAATGGTACCCATTTCAATCTGATATAAAACGCACATATGCACATACTAGACCGAACCGAGTAAAATCTAAGGTGGACCACCCCCTGAGAGGTAAAAGCATAATGGTATCATATATAATCGGGAAACACCTTCTGGATTCTAGGACACAATGTAAACTTTGACCATGTAGTTTATGAACTTCGATAAAACTTTATTTTAATTTGTATTTATTTTTTAGACAGACCTACATGTGATGTCAATTTGGCTTATATCACTCTTTGAAAGACGTAACAAGTTGGGTACCATTAGACACATGATCATAACGTACTTTTCACAGAAAAAATAAAAAGAAACCGTATGAATATCCTTTTTTGTTGTAAAAATATAAATAAATAAATGGATAAATATATAAATAAATCAAGAGGCGCCGTCATGCCAATTCCTCTGAGCACCTCAGTGTTTCAGCTTTATATCCCATTATTGGTAATAACGTCCCATTGCTAATGTACTTTGGAATAAATGATAACCTTGAATTACAGATGAAGAGAAATGAATGTACACGAAGAAACTATGTTATTAATCTGGGCTATTTTTGGCATCAGAAGTTTCGTTTTTGGTGTGCTTTGTTTGGTAGTCTATTATGGAACGAATTGTGAAAAATGCTCATGTCAAATGTCATATGTGGTGCCAAGTCACAGGTAACAATATATGCCACCCAAAAATATGTATTTAATGATCACAACTTACTTTTCACAAAAAAACAAAAAAACCTGAAGAGAAAATCTCATCCTTACCCTTTGATTTTAAAGGTCATCTTGATTGAATGTGTACCCCCAAATTAGAAAGTTGTTGTTTAGGGTGGTTAGAAATGATATCTGAAGAACAAAATGTTAAGTTTCATTTTCGAATAGTGTTCTTTTAGCTCTAAAAGCGCACCACATTTGCTACATGAAAGCGCAGGAATTTTCTCCGATCGTGGCCCGATGTGGGAAAGTGTTAGTGACGTCACAAACGCAAGCCGCTGGCCAGGGTGATTGTGTTGTAAGCCAGAGTGCCTTCAGTCAGGCAAGGGTCATGGCAAATACTGCATCACATAGTGTTTTGGAAGACTCTTACTTGAGTTTTTCATGTACGTGGTCTCACGTAAATGAAAAACTCAATGAACTTATCCCTACGGCATGTAAAGGTCTGTACAAACAGTTAATTTTCCCGTCCCATCTGTGTGGTCTGTGACGATTAGATATAAGTTTGCATTTGTGAATGGCTTTCAATATTAAAAGTCCTACACGGCAGTAACTTAGAGGGCAGTATTTTTAGGTTTTCATATGCAACCGTCATCAGTATATGTGTTTATGATCCTTTATTTCAGATCGTATTCATTATCTAACACTGGTAAATATTTACTTATTTTCTGGGTCCATATCAACAATAAAGATACAATGAGATGAAATTTTTACACCCGACTATAGGGAGCAGGCCGTGGACTGTCACAAATAGTGTACATGACTGAAAGAGATCAAAGGCCAGCCGCCCACTTGGCAGCTGCACAGATGAGACCTGTTTTTGGTAGCTATCCAAACGAGTGTTGTTATCTGGTAATGGGATTAAACACCTGGCAGTACACAGTTGTAATTGGACAAACACATTACAGTGGTCAGCTAATTCAACCCAGGGATCTGTTATAGACTGCTCAACCCTATACATGGGTATAGAACAACATTAGTCCTGTTTGTCCATGTTTCCCACCCATTTTGTTTTCCATCAATTCAATCGCAATGGTTTAACGTATTAACGTTTTGTTGCAATTTAATACTTTGTAACAACACCCCAGACCGGGTTTGTCACTGTGACAGTCGATTGATATGGCATACTTTGTAACAGTCGTAGAACTACCAGACCTATATTTTGTTGTATTAAATGCAAGCTTTAAGATCAGAATCATACTGACGAATAATTTGTTAATGCTGTAACAGAAAAAAAAAATGCTGAATCATTGTTCCTGCACGGCTTTATGAGTTATGCCTAATTACACTTAGGCTAGTTTCATCAATCCTTCTCTTGACCACCGATGGGATCGCATTTGGCAACGCCAGTAGTTTGTTTGTTTGTTTTTTTGTTTGTTTTTTGTTTGCCAAACCTATTCTTAAAATCGTCATATTTGACGAATTAAAGTTACTTTCCACAAAGTGTTCACTACATAAGTGAGATCTGTTCCCATGGCCCTGCAACTTGTCCCAGTAAATCTTGACTGCACGGGTCTACGCTCTCCGTAATTTCAGGTCTTTGGGAGAATGTAAACAAGCTGTAGATCTTGCATTGCTACAACACACCGACACATTCTGGACCGGAACATGGACGAAAACGAATATCTCTGCATGTATTTTTAATCCTGTTGATGGATTTTGAATAAAATATGTTTAAAGTGACAGTTGAGAGCCGCTGCTCGCCAGCATGGTCGGAGTCTTCCCTGTCAGCCATAGGTGTTGCGTTTGTGACGTCACTAACCTTTCGCGCCTTGAGGGTGTGGGAAATAAACGGAAAGCGACGATTGAAGACGCTGTGAGTATTTGTATAAGAATGTGAAAAAACGTATTATTTTCACATTCAATTGTTTTAAGTGCATCGTATTGTTAGAACAACCCACGAGTCACCCGTGTATCCATTTGAAACATGCTCAATCAAGAGGACCTTTAAACATATTTATGAAAAAAAAAAAACGATTGGGAAGGAGATGGGGCCCACATAAACCCCTCAATCGATTCCTTTTTCTGTTTTGTGAATAAACGTCCATTTATTAATCCCTCTCAGGGCTTCTGTTTTGTATTAAGTAGTCCATTTTCGGTCATAACATCCCTTAAATGCACTTTGGAATACCTCATGGGTATTGTTGTCTGAGAAACAGAATTGAAGCTATACAGAAAGTTTGTTTGTAATTGCGCCATATTCATCCCGTCAACCCGCCATGGTGCCAACTACATAAGCTGACTATACAAGCTGACCCTTCTTTTTTTGAGCAGCACCTCCTGCATTTTGCTTTTGCAAATGCACTTTGGTTCTAAAAGCGTTAGATACGTTCAGATGAAGACCAAGGCAACATGTCAATACTTTGCCAATATCTACAGGAACACTTTCTTATTTGAAAGAGCGACATGTTTCCCCACTATATATCTTTCAATTTCCAGTTCAAATACGTTGCCTTTTGTGGGTCCTTTCACCTTTTGGCCTGAGTTTTGGAGGTCCTAAAGGTATTTCTTAGAATTATGGCTATTCACTTCTTTTGACCAATCTCCAACCTTTCACAAGTTCATCTTATGCCTTTCTTTCTTTCTCAAAGACTCTTGTCAGACTCTGGTCGATTTTATCAGTAACAGAAGCTCTGGAAGACAAACTAAAATCTCTCAGGATCAATTGTGTCACAACATGGAATGGCGAAGTCATTTCCAATGCAATAAAAGTAGACTGGGACCCACTTTCAGACATTTAACACTTGTGGGAGATTTTTGCCTAAGCAGTGCCCCCCCCCCCTTTTTCCTACAGTGTCTCAAAATGTCTAAAGGTGTGATCTCTTCAAAAATAATTTTTCATAGGCCTATTTATAGCGAGCAAACTGTTTTATTCCGCCAGGAATTGTTGCATCTATGTTGTATGTTTGCTTGCCTGCTGATCAAGACCTTGCCTCGAAGCTTTGTGGTTACCTTTGTGTACAGAAATGTTTTGCCTCACAATCAAATCTTTTGCATCTGAATAAACAGTTTCTAGAATTTCCTGAGTCCGGACATAAAATGATCCATATTTAACACACTTTCTTCTCTGAATGTAAAGACAAGAGGCAAGCTACTTTTCCAGCAAGAGAGTCCTAATTGTTCTGCATAATTGCTGTGTGTACCAACATCTGACATTCTGTCATATTACGATGCAGCATTCATAATTGTGGTATTTTCCTGTGCGCTACTACATAGCTGCTGTCTGAATTATTCATACTGTTGCAGAATGGCTTATGGCATCATCATGCTCCGCAAGAATATACATTCTACAAGTCTTTATAAAACAAAATGCTCATGAACATACCTCGCTCTTTTTATGGTGCTTGCGTGGCATACTTCCCTCACGCTACTAGAGGCATACGCAGTAGCCTGTAATCTACATATTAAAAGCCACTTAATGAAACTAATTAACGATACCAAAGTTTTCGTTGAAAAGATTAAAGTCCCCTGAATTAATGACGACATCCTTGAAGTGCTTGGGAAAATTATATTATACATGTACACTATATGTTTTTGTGGCATCTTGTACATCAAGTGCCAAGTACACATATGTCATGGTGACCTGTTCCCATCCGTTATGTTTGTGTCAAAGACTATATCAGAGTATCATGTTTTATGATCGCTTGATGAATAGGGGTAGATGTCTTATCACTGTCCTTTTTGGCTATTCCCTGTCGCTTGAAAGAATACTAAAGCAACTTGCATAATGTGGAACAATTTGATTGTCTGGATGTGCTCCTTTTAGCAGTTTCCATATCAACACCTTTACTTTGTAAATATCAATGCAACATTTTGGTGGATACTTGTTTGATCATATCTCTGAAAAGTAATGGCTCTTTTTTGTGATGGGTGGGATGGGGTGGGGGTAATAAGTTAGTTCTTTCCAAAAACTGTTACATCTTTTTAGAACAAAGCAATGTAACTGTGTACTTTTGTGACACAGATCTATCTATCTATCTATCTATCTATCTATCTATCTATCTATCTATCTATCTATCTATCTATCTATCTATCTATCTATCTATCTATCTATCTATCTATCTATCTATCTATCTATCTATCTATCTATCTATCTATCTATCTATCTATCTATCTATCTATCTATCTATCTATCTATCTATCTATCTATCTATCTATCTATCTATCTATCTATCTATCTATCTATCTATCTATCTATCTATCTATCTATCTATCTATCTATCTATCTATCTATCTATCTATCTATCTATCTATCTATACACATACATACCTACATATGCTTATACACGCACACACATACACACGTATATACACATATATGAGCATATGTGGATTTACACGTACAGGACGACATACTAGACAGTGTCTATATATATTCTAACAGCAGGCATCAGGTCCCCTCAAACTGTATAGTTACGACATTCTGAAGGGACTTAGGTACATTGGCGTAATGGTCACAATCACTGTTGCATGTAGGGGAAGTGATATATCGGATATTGCAATTCTGCATTGATACCGAACAGACAAATCTAAGAAAACCAAAATAATAGGGCAATTAGGAGAACGTGATGGCATCGATAAAGAAAATTTTAGATTTATTCTTCACAGAGCTATACTAAGATCTTGTTTGGAATTTGAGCGTTTAAATTCCTACACATAAGCGTAACACCTGTTGAGAATGTTCACCCTAGAACCACGCGATAGGCTACCTCCCATCCCTGACAGAACTCTCATGTGTTGAAAGACTGGGAGAAATAAGGCTTCCCATGTTTTCGCACAGTTCGGAGAAATATAATTGAGGACCACATGATTTGCAACGATACAGTGATCGACTAGACTTCATTCTAGATAAAACAGGTAACACGGTAATACGGGGTTGTTGTTGTTGTAAGCTACTCAAAAAGCGTCTGAGATTAAAAACCAGATAACAACCATTTAGGAAGCGAGTCCTCAGTATTTGGAATAATTTGCTGGCAGCACGAAACGTGAACACACTTAAATGTCGTGTAGAGATGCACTGAAAAACCCCCCCAAAAGATCAATTAGGAGGCATATCAAATGCCCTTGAAAGTTAAATGAGTAACTATCAGTCAGTTGTATATTTGAAGCCATTTCCGTGTGCAGCTATGCCCCCACAGGAATCAATCACCTATCACTCTTCAGACAGGTAAAAGCAAATAAAAAAGATTATTCATCATTTGCATCGATAAATTAAACTTAAGCTTGCCATCGTATGTTGTGTTTCCTTGACTCACAAAAGGTTCATACCACACATATATCTCATAGTCTGTATATGCAAAAAATTTTGCTGCCCGGTTTCTCATGTAGTTTAATATTTTTAACTACACATATATCAGTTTTTTGGGGTTTTTTTTGTTTTTTTTTTACCAGTTTGTAATATTTGAATCGAGTCACAGCCAGCGGTATGGTAGTTTATTTGTGTGTATATTTGAACCCTTATTAAAATAATATTTCTTTATAGGTTATAACAATTAGACTAATGCTTTGTTTGAATTCCTATTTACACTTTCCGGTGGGAGATGACATCTTTGCTGATGATGTCCCCTAACGGCACATCAAGATACCTTGAACCATACACAGAACATTGTGCTAGTGCAGCGACATCCCAATCCTTCTTTGAAACTGCATCTGCACACGTCCCAAAATACCGAAAATCTGTATTTATACGAAATACAAAATTCCCTGTTATTGCACTAAGATATACACAACCATGGAATAAATGTGCAAAATATTACTTCTCGGTGTACAATAGTAATACAATGTATGTTTTAGTATTTACACTTTTCAGTGTGACAAATATACGCTGAATGTGCTTATATTTACACCTTTTAACGGGATGATAATACTCTGTGTGTGTTTATATTGATACTTTGTAGTGGAAAAGTAACATTCTGTATATGTTTATATTGATACTTTCAGTGGAACAGTACCACTTTGTACGTGTTTATAATTATGCTTCATAGAGGGACTGTAATACCCAGTATATGTTTATATTCATGTTGTCTGTGGGATATTAATAGGTGTTTTGAAGAGGCATAATATTTCAAATGTGTTCATATTTTTTTTTCAGCGGCATCATAATATTTTATACCTGTTTGTGCATTTCTTTTCAGTTCAGAACTAGATTCCCTAAAACTGCTCCCGAGGTACACGCCCTATTTGTAGTCCGGCACAGGAATTCGGATGACATACGAATCCTTCATATTTGCTTAGTCTGAGTGTTTAAGACGAAATTGTATATAAGATATAGACTGCACTCTTGTGGCGTTTCTTTTTATCGAGATTAAATCATTTCGTCACAAGCAAGTGTTTTCAAGATCTGCTATTCACATCGTTGTTACTGACGTTCAAATAGTAAAACTGTAAATTAAGGGGTATACATACAATTCTAACAATTACCTGGTGTGTATTTCAATGTTGAGAAAAGATTTAAGATAGCACATTTAGAAAGACGGCGAAAAGTAACTTTATACAAGTCATGGTGGTACTATTGGATTTATGCCCTTGATATATATGTGTATCATATCTGTCCTATGCAAACACAGGTTTAGCTATGTTCAGATAAGAAGTAAACATCTGTCAAGAAATTCTATACTCTAGCTCACGATTGTCATCATCTTAAGTATCTTTTCTATTTTGAAATTTATTTTGTGAAGATAGACACATCCGTAGGCGTGTCATTCAACGCTAAGAACTTACGTTTTCTCAACCCTCCATATGGTGGAAATTATGAAAGCGACCCGTTTCATTGTACCTTGCTTACCTCGCCATTAGATCTATTCACACTAACATCCCCCCTAATGTGGGGTTCATGTTGTTAATCAAGATATTTTTCAAATATCAAGTTACATATCTGATTTCAAGGGCTATACAATTACACGTCAGTCATTGAGTTTTTACTTCAGCGCCGGTATTTTTCGGGACCATTTCGCTTGTTCTCGCTCGGCTTGGGGCCCGCCACAAAGTGCATGATGGGAAGACGGAACGACAGCCATCTTATTGTCGCGCCTACAGCTGTGGACTTGCAAAACCGTGGGGGTGATCATTACCCCGGCATGTGTCACATCAACCCCCTCCCCAGGCCGCGCATTTAAATACAAAAGCAACGGCGATGAAAGCACAGAACTTTTTGTCCATTTCGTGACAAATAACATTTGTAAACTTTGGCCTTCTTACACATTTTAAAGTCTCAACCTATGTAAACAGGCCTACCTTCACGTCTCACAGAAAAAAAGCCTATAAAAATCGATCTTACCAGCTGAAAATTTGAACTTTGTAAACCTGGACACCTCACATCGAATAACTGGCCAAAGGGTAATGATCCCCATACAAGCAAATGTGAAATTAAGCCCAAAGATTGGTTAAAACTGGCGGAAAAAAGACACATTTTCTGTTTTGTCATGTGGCGCAATCCAATATGAATATTGTAGCGAAAAATTGATTTTCCAGTCCAAGTGGCCTGCATTATAGATACTTCATTTTGTCGACAAATTGCAGTGTTTACGGTTGACTCGTCCCCATTGCGTCTGGGGCACCAAGGCCACAGGACCGCCAGGCCCAGGTGCACCTGCGTTACTGTACATGTTCACTGGCCTGTCGCGGCCACCCCATCGTGTATTGAATGTACAATGCATACAACCAATGTTTATTTTGATCTTCTCCGTCTTGACGGAAACTAAATTACTTTTGGCACTAAACAAAACCGTGGATATAGATAGCAAAATGCCCTGAACCAATGCTTAAACCTACAGTGATTTGTCATGTTTTCTTCACATTATACGCGCTTGAAGAAGTTGCTCGCCTCCAGCCTCATTTTCAACCATACCGACATTAGTACATTGACAGCGCGGTGTGGGGAACAATTGCAACCTCTCCAGGGGTACCTACCCTCAAGTGCACCCTCTATATTTGATTTGATGGTCGATATATCGTATTGTACCTCTCTTTTGACTTTCTTCCCAATCTTTGTCCTGCGATTTGAAGCCCGGAACCGTAGGATCCCTTAAATATCAATTGACGGACAATTAGGAACCAATAGCCCGCGGTCTTATCCCCGAGAAATGTGCAAAGCAACATATTAAGACGTCCCCAAATAAAGTGCGCTCCACTTAATAACATGGCGGCAAAACTTTCCCACTTAAGAGAGTGGGCATGGGTTGTGTAAAGCATTATATTTTGTGAGGACTCCCAATGTCTTAGGTTTCGTGCTAAAGCCTTGGACCCGTATTAAGTTTCACTACACCTGCGAGGACCGCGCACCTGTGAGAGTGGGTGACAAGCAAGCAACCACCATTATAAACACTACCCCGGTACGCACCACACACCAACCCGTTTCAAGTCCGCTCATTTTTCAAAGCCAACCATGTTTCAAATGAATCCGTGTGTCAAAAATAAGCGAGCCTGACAACCATTCATTTGTATTTATTGGAAACACCTGCAGGTTTTAAAGGACCTGTTCTCAGCCGAGACCATCCGATACGCTACATTTATTTTCATTACATGAAAAATTAAAGTCTTGAGAGAAAAAAGCTCCAAATTACAGGTGTCAGCGAAACTTGCATGATCTATCATTTAGTCCAACTCGTGACAGGTATTCCTATAATGATTGCCCATTCAGTTCTGCCAAAGGTAAATGCCCATGACATTGCGGTAAACAGAAAAGTACATTCCTGAACGCCCCATGCATAATGAGTATGTAGAGCGCACCTGCAAAACAGGGCCGGAACTTGCGTCATACGTCACTAAAAGAGTGTCGTACTGCAATCATGAAACCACACGATTTTATTGCCAAATTTGGCATAAGAGATAGTGTGACAAACAATCAGGATATCACATTGAGACGTAGTCAGGTGGACGCCGCATGTAGTGTCCCAATAACGGTGTCCCTGGTTCATGTTAGTCCAGGGAACTTGGGAACTTCCCACTTCATAACAGACAATTTGGCGCCTTTACGAGGCCATGCCTCTGGCTACCGTATGTACGAGACAAGCATCAGATGTAGGCAAAACTTAACATTGAAACTTTTTTAAAAAACATTTTTTTCCTCTTTAGCTTAGGTTCTTCAATGAACTACCTTCCATTGCAAAACAATTATATTCCTCTTGCATGTGCATACGTTATCGTACAATCTTTGTTCTATTCTTATTTGCTTGTTTTATGCGTATAAAGTCACAGTGATGTTAAATCAAATAGTGTGGATTGTGAAATCATGAATTGGTCAAAGTGAAAATACAGGATGAGCATATCTTTACATGTATATTTTGCCTCCGATGCACACTCTCTTTTCCTTGTTCCCGAACTTATATTATCATCAGCACACAGTCGCTATGTCGTCAAATGCACATTCTGAGAAGTCAAAAGCGAGAGGCTAGGTGTAAAGTACGCAGATTTCAGCGATAAAGCTCCTGCCCGTGCACCTGGACACCTATTTATCGACAGTATGATGTTTTTTTACTCATTTTTTAAAAACATCTGTACATGCACAATTGGATAAAGGTGCGGAGTGAGTTAAGGGCATATTCTCATGGTAGAAAAAAAAAGCGAAAGAAAGTACAATGTGTATTCGCTCGATAAACAAGGCCGGATGAAAGTGAGGTGATAGTCACTGCATGGGTAGACAAAGCAGAATCAAAATACGATGATTATTCACTGACAAGGCCGGGTAAAAGTGTGACCCATGCGTTTTCATCAGATAAATGGATTTTGCAAGATCAACTAGAACAACAAAGAATATTTCATACCTTGTCAACTTGTAACTGACGACTTTGTCGTCAGTAATGAGCTTACAGCAATATCTATTTATGACCATAACTGTCATATGATCAGTGTTTATTCCTCCAACTTTTTTTCCGTGGTGGGCTGCATTTTGCGTGGGTTTTGTATAGAAGTGAAAACACGCTTGACTTGGGTTACACGCAAACATTCCGGCTTGCTTTACAACCAACTTTACGTACATGTATTTGTCAATCATTGGAAAAATTAGCTGAAATCAATATTGCATGACATGTTTAATAAGTCAAGATTCACCATGCTGATTTCCCCACGTTTCTCTTTCACGATACTACCCCCTTTTAAAGATGTATTTAAGAAAACGATTGTTTTGGTGGGAGATACTTACAGTAATATTGTGGGACATACCTGTAGTGATACTATTGGGAAGGTACTTTTTCTTTTCCCTTTTGCGCGGAACATGGATACAGAATATAAAACCAGGTGAGGAAACTGTTAACAGCCAAGAAGATTTTTGGTTGCCAGCAAGGTTTATCTACAGGCAGCATGTCAGCGATGCTGCATGTGTTTATATGCTATGTGCCATAGAAACCGTCATTAAATTGGATTCACCAATTACCACCCGAGGGCAAGCAGGGGAAGCCATGGACGGCTGCCGCTACTGAAAGGCACACCTGTGAGGTAACCCCATCTGATTGCCCCTTTGTGGATACCGACACCAGGAGGCCAAGGCGTACACATGTAGAGAGAAAATAGTGGTCCATGAAAATGAGTAACTGTATCGCACTCGGTTTTAGAACATTTAAGAAGCTCGCAAGTGATGTTTGGGATGAGATAAGTCGGCCACTGTGAGATCTATTGGCAAGAGCTGATGGATGGGTTACAAGTGTGCAAGGGACAGCCCACACCTGCAGCAACTGGTGGTACCCTTATGAATGCCACCGGGCTCAGACGACTCTGTCACAGCCAAACCAGCGCACCCCTATGCCAACCAATCTCTGCTATGTTGAAATGGCTTGTTGATGTGACGTGACACTGGCATCCTACTAACATTCCACCGTGTGTCAATTAAGAAAATTAAGCACCTTTTAGTTTCACAAATAATGCTATAAATCTTACCGAAGGGTACCAATTTGAATCATAGACAGGTTTCAAAGTTCTCGTTTCTGAAGATTTATAATTATAATCTATGCATCCCATTTCTGCAAAATGCAATCACATCCATTGGTCAGCGATGGCGGTTGATCGAGATCCCACGGTCCTGATCTTGAGCGTACAAAAGAAGGCTTTCTGACCGCATCCTCACTGTTTTCAGCTTTCAACTCGCATGGAACAGCAATACATCGTTGGCTTTTAATGATGGCCAGCAGTGTGGACCGGGATTGCGACGGGCGTGCATCAACCATAGCGATCTAGTTCCATGCACTGATGCAACAAGTTGTCCATCTCTATAGGACTTTCCATGTATCATCCAGCGGATACAACATGAGCCTCCGCAGCCACTTCATGTCCAATTAGTTGGGAGCTGATGTCCGCAAAGAAACACTCGTAACCAACAGGGTACATTATGCAGTTGAAGGAACAGTCGCATATTCGCACACCACGGATAAGCCAATATGCCCCAAGGAGTGTTTGTTGATACAAACTAGATCGATGCTCATTTTAATTGGAAGGTATCTGATTGATAAACCACAAACATACCTTGTCATATGAAATAAACACTTCCCAACATATTTTGGATGCCATATTTGTTTAAAAACCGAAGGATGAAGAAAATTGTGCTGTCTACCTCTGAGACTTTGGGTTGCACGTGCCTTTTTGGGATGCAATTTTTTTTGTGTGGAAAATTTAGTGAAGTTTCATCTGTATGTCACTACCCATAAATACTTTTTTTATCAAGCGCAATTGATGAAAAACTTCATACACATGCATTACTTTCACTTGAAACATTTAATTTCGTTGATACGTTATGGTTTAAAGATGTCGCCAATGCTCAAATTCTTCACACAAACGTAAAGCCAGTGTAGTACTGTTGACTTGAAGTCCTGGAACCTGCAAACTCTTATATTGTAACTGAGCCCCTGTTTTGAGTGCCCAACACACAAAAATAAAACATTGATCGATTTAGTTTTTACCAAAAGGTACAGACCAAACCTTAAGCCTACAAAGTTGGTTTTGGTGTAGACTGACCGTACCAAGTATAGCTATTGTGACGTAGGAGTGCCGAATACAGTTGTTGTGACGTACGACAACAAGCAAATCGTTCGGGCAACGCGTATATCAAGGTAAACGGAACTTTTATCGAAAGTTAAAACGTCTGATGATAAGGGCATTCGAAAGACATATAAACTAGAATTGATAGATTTGCAAGCAAATATGTCTGGGTGTCAATTGGAGCTTGTTTTGAAACCCCCTCCATACTGTTTTGTGACATCATCGATCATGGGTCATCAGGTACAATCTGCTGAACAATAGTAGTAGAGTAACCAGGCAACAGGTGTATTGTCAATCGAGGCAATGTGATTGGCTGATACAACTATCATTGTTTTTTCAGCCGATAGCTGAACAGGATTTTGTTTTTGTTTATTACCCATAACTTTAATAACATAACTTGAATAACATATCAATAAATCCACATCAGATGCGCAATTTCTGCTGTGGGTCTCATAGTATGTGAAATTTTAATGTTGTAACTTGTATAATGGCTGAAAAAACTGAGTCACAGAATGTGACGGAAAGGTATTAAGAAATAAAGAAAGAACTAGAAAAGAAGATTTGCTTCAAAGCAAATCTGTCTCTGTGCCTTAAAAAGTTGTAAATATTAAATGGTTACAACTTTTGTGCTTTGGTACTTCACATTCCATTAAGCTTATGACTGGATGAAAATTTCCAAGTCCAAATGACCTTGACCTTTGACCTTTACAGGTTACATGTAAATTGCAAAAATGTAGAGTGTTACAATACCCACAATTTGAGTCCAACATGATTAGAATTGGATGGAAATAGGCCGAGTTATGGCAGGGTGAACCTGTCGAAGGTCCAGATGACATTGACATTTGATCTTTAGGGGTCACAGATAATTTTCAAAATGTGCAGTGTTACAATAGCTACAATTTGAGCCCAACAAGATCAAAATTGGATAAAAATTGACCAAGTTATGGCTAGAAGAAAGCTACCATCGAAAGTGGCCTTTGACCTTGAAATGACCTGTGACCTTGAGATGACCTCTACCTGAGGTGGTCCTTGACCTTTAAAATGACATTTTGACCTAAAACCGACCTTTGACCTTGATATGATCTTTGACCTTTATATGACCTTGACATTTGAGATGACCTTTGCCTGGCTATGATTGAACTCCTATACACTCCGAACCATATCTAATATAGTATATAAGATATTGAAGATTAAAAACTTTAATTAGCCCTCAGTTGCATATTTTTGAAAAGCATGACCTCCCATTATAAAAAAGTCCAGACTTAATCTATAGAAGTATAATTGTGCCAAATTTGGAGTTTCTATGTATAATACTTTTCAAATGAAATGTCGGACAAATTTACGTGTAAAGAAAGAAAAAAAAAGAAAGAAAGAATATGTGTGTGTTGGCACACATACATAACTAGAATGGATACATTTGCAAGCAAATCTGTCTGGGTGCCAATTGGAGTCTTAAGTTTCATTGGTAGCTGTTATTGTAAAATAGGCAACCAACATTCAGGTGAGTGCCGCTCTTAGGCTCGGGATCGAACCTGCGATACAGAGGTGTTGACAAATATGAAACCCATAAATTAAATACGAGAAAACACCAACCAAGTCCAGGAGCTATGATAAGTAACAGGAGAGCCTCCCCCCGACATGTTTCGCCCTCCTCGGGATGTGCCTATGTACCAACAGAAAATAAAGTTTATTCTTGAGCCTCCCTTACCCATGAGGAAGCCCGAGGAGGGCGAAACATGTCGGGGGGAGGCTCTCCTCTTACTTATCACAGCTCCTGGACTTGGTTGGTGTTTTCTCGTATTTAATTTTTAAGTTTCAATGTTTTGCCCTTTTTCCACGGTGTGATATTATTAAGAGCGTTGACATCTTTAAACTACACTGTTCTGTGGTTCAATCAAAACTAAATGCTGCATAAACAGTGCATTGTGTGTATGGCCCTTTTAAAGGGCTGAGTAACCTTGCTACGGATGGTACTGACGTCACATCATCATGCTTACATTGTAACACACAGTTTTGTGACATCATCAATCATGGGTCATCAGGTACAGTCTATTGAACAGAAGTAGAATAACCAGGCAACATATGTATTGTTAATCAATGCAATGTGATTTGCTAATACAACTACCATTTTTCAGCCAATAGCTACATAGGACTTTTTTATTTTTTACCCATAACTTTAATAATTTAAAACATGACAATAAATCCATACCAGGTGCAAAATTTCAGCTGTGAATCTTACAGTATCTAAAATTACAATGTTGTAACTTGCATAATGGCTGGGAAAACTGCGTCACAAAAATGTGGCAGAAAGGTGTGAAGAAACAAAGAAAAAACTAGAATGGGTGCATTTGCAAGCAAATCTGTCTGGGTACCAATTGGAGCTTGTTTTGAAACCTCCTCCGATACAGTTTTTGATATCAATCATGGGTCATCAGGTACAATCTCCTGAACAGTAGTAGTAGTGTAACCAGGCAACAGGTGTATTGCCAATCGATGCAATGTGATTGGCTAATATTGTTGTTTTTTTTCAGCCAATAGCTGAATAGCAGTTTCTTTTTTCTTCTTTTTTACCCATAACTTTGATAATTTATAACATGTAAATGAATCCACACCAGGTGCACAATCTCAACTATGGGTCTCACAGTATGTAAAAATTTCAATGTCGTAACTTGTTTAATGGCCGAGAAAACTGCGTCACAAAAATGTGGCAGAAAGGTATGAAAAAATAAAGAAAATTTAAAACTCCTACAAAAAAAGTATGTCTGGGTTGGCAGCCAGACATAATAAAGAACTCCTACCAAAACAATATGTCTGGGTTGGCACCCAGACATAATTAGAATGAATAGATTTGCAAGCAAATCTGTGGGTGCCAATGTGAGTAATAAGTGTAGATGTTTTGCCATGTTTTCTACAGTGTGATAATATTAATTAAATTAAAGATCCTGAACAAGTATATATGATTTATCATATATAATTTTATTAATTTTGTGTTGCTTCTATTGCAATATATATATGATATTTATTCCTTTGCAGTAACTACACTCTCCTGTTCTGGAGGGAAAATGAAGAAAAAAATATAACAATTGTCACTGCTGCTTTTACTTTTCGTCAACGGTACCGCGACGAACACATAGTGGCTGTGTCTGTTGACTTTTTACCCTTTGGGACAAACAGCCCCCTTGGCTAACCCCGAGACAGAAGGGTACGTCCCGTGTGGGAGTAAGCCAGAAGGGGCGGTGTGTCCCAGACGGGGTAAAGTCAACAAACACAGCCACCCATGATTCGACCATGGAGCTAGAAGGGGAGCCATAAGTCGACGAACACGGAACATGTCAAGTGAATAACTGGTCAAGATTTTATTATGAAGTTGTGGTATATGACGGAAGATACGAATTATTTTCATTTACATAGCCACTACTAATACGACTACCAATAGCTCTATGCAATAACGTACACTGAACAGTAATAAAGTAAACAGCCAACAGGTGTGTCAGGGTTTCAATCAAATGGGAATATTTTCAGCCTCAAGGTCAATTATCAAAGGTTCAACATCATAAAGAACTTTAAACTTTGTTCAAGCTGTGTGAGATATCCCAATTTAAATTTTCAATTCGTATATCTTGGTTGTGGATACTTTTGCAAGCAAATCTGTAAGCAAGCAAATTTTTAACTCATACTTTGCCAGCCAGTGTAAAACACTTCCTGGTGTTGATGCCCCACCCCTGCCTGATTTCACGTTCCGAACTGAAGCACGCTTACACAATATTACTATTAATGAATACAGTGTTGAGAAAGTTCTATCTTCCCTGAGACTATCCTCTGCATCAGGCCCAGATAATATATGGAATATCCTAATTAAGAACACAGCTGATTCGATCTGTAAATCACTTACAAAAATCTTTCAACTTTCTCTTAGTCTTTCCCTTTTTCCCGATGTTTGGAAGAGATCCAACATATGTCCTGTCTTCAAAAAGGCCAACAGACAGATTAAAAACAACTAGGGTCCTATTTCATTGCTCTGTAATGTTTCAAATGTGTTTGAACGACTGGTCTTTAATGCACTTTATGAATACTTGACACAAAATAATCTACCCACTTCCGAAAATTCTGGCTTTAAGGCCAATGACTCCACTGTCAATCAAGCTTGTGTACATCCTTCATAATATCAACAACGGTCTAGAACAGTCCAAAGAAGCCAGAATGGTGTTTCTAGATGTGTCCAAGGCATTTAATAAGGTTTGGCATCCTGGCCTCCTTTTTAAACTTCGACAACTCGGCATCTCTGATAATCTTGGAGCCTGGATTGATAGTTATCTCTCAAACCGATTCCAACGAGTAATTATTTATGGCCAATCTTCATCATGGCTACCTATTGAAGCTGGTGTGCCCCAGGGTTCCATTTTGGGCCCACTTCTCTTTCTGGTCTATATTAATGACTTAGTTGACAATATTACATGTGATGTCAGACTTTTTGCTGATGACACCAGTCTACTTGAAGTTGTTAATAACCCCATCGAAGCTTCTAATCACCTGAACATTAATCTCTCCATTATACATAACTGGGGAAAGATATGGCGTGTTATCTTTAACGCTTTAAAGTCTCTTTCTGTGATATTTTCAACTAAACTTGTTAAACCACACCATCCACCCGTTCGTCTCGGAGACTTTGAAATACCTGAGGCTAACTCACACACGCATCTTGGTATTACTCTCAGTAGCAATTTATCCTGGCATGCTCACATTACTCGCATTACCAGCAAGGCTAGCCAGCGAATTGCCCTTCTGCGGAAATTTAAATATAAACTTTCCCGCAAAGCTCTGATCAAACTCTATTTAACTATGATTCGGCCAATTCTTTAATATGGTTGTGTGCTCTTTGACAACTGTGGTCACGGCCTTTCTGATCTCATTGAATCCATACAGTTTGAAGCTGCTAAAATACGCACAGGTGCATTAAGACACACATCACATGCCAATCCATTACGTGAACTTGATTGGACAACACTCGCCAGCAGAAGGAAGTACTTTATAAAGTTAGTTCTTCTTTACAAAATGTAACACAACTTAACACCCTCCTATCTCTCTCAACTAATTCCCCCCACTATCAATGATCGAAACCTTCGCCACGCTAGCTCCATACGTCCCATTAATTGCAAAACTAATCGCTTAGACAAATCCTTCCTTCCTGACACTATTAAGCTATGGAGCAATCTTCCTTCTGACACAAGAGACTCAATTTCCCTCCAAATACTTAAAATAAAAACTGAAAGCAACTCTACTAGCAGTGGACTACGTTCCTGTTCACTACACCCAAGGACACAGATTTGCCAACATTTGTCATACCCAGCTTCGTCTTGGATTCTCGAGACTTAACTTTGATCTCTTTAAAGTCAACATCATCCCACAACCTACTTGCTCCTGTTCCTACCCCACTGAAGACTTGCAACATTTTCTGTTCTTTTGTCCAAAGTATTCAACTTACAGAACTAAAGTTCTCAACTCCGTCGTCCCCATTATTGCTCCCGGCGTCCACCCGAATCTGATTATACACATTGCGATTAACAGACTAGCTCATATCATTCTCTTTGGTAGCGACGAATTGTCCATTCCCCTCAACATACAAATTTGTGATGCTTTCCACAGATACATCGTAAAAAACATGACGCTTCATATTTTAGCTCTGTTATGCATAAGCAGTCATGTCCATTGAGTTAGTCGCTGACTTACACAAATTTATTTCTCAAGTGTCCTTTATGATTTTTTTTAACCGCTGGTCTGTATTATTGTGAACAGTATATATACGTACATGTGTGTGCATTCTACCTGTAGTTAAGTATCTTTCTTTGCTTTGTATATTGGTGACTTTTTTTATTTTGATTCCTGTATGCGGGGTACAAATCTGAAGCATGTGTACAGCTTCTTTGTTAATTGGGTAACTTTGTTCATGTTTTGTCTTGTGTGTCACTCCATGTTCTGGAGAACCCCCTGATTAGTGTCACCTCGATGTACTATAGGGCGATCCAGTTGAAAAAAAATATGTTTAAACTAAATCTGTCTCGGTGCCAAACTGCTAGGTAGCCATTGCTAGCGACCGGCGACGGCTTGTTTTGAAACCCCCCTCCGATACTGTTTTGTGACATCATCAGTCATGGGTCATCAGGTACAATCTGCTGAACAGTAGTAGTAGAGTAACCAGACAACAGGTGTATTGTCAATCGATGTAATGTGATAAGCTAAGACAACTAGCGTTGTTTTTCGGCCAACACCTGAATTGGATTTTTTACATTTTTTTACCCATAACTTTAATAATTTATAATATATGAATAAATCCACACAATCGATCAGTGATGATATATATGGTGTGGCCACGATTCACTTTGATATCCAAATCAAGTGTACTTTTGTGAGACTGTCCCGCAATCAATGCATTAATAGCACAATGTTTAAACTGGCGCTCGAGCGTGCCGTGTCGCATCAGGATTTGTAACTAACGATGATAACTGCTTCAGACACAAGCGAGCGAGCAGATTAAAGTTAAGATAGTAAGTCATGTTTAAAAAGTACTTTAACGACCATTTGCCCTGGTAACTCGGAGAACGGACACATGGAGCCGTGCTGAAAACGCGTGGCCACGATTTACTGTGATTTTTATTTCCCATAATGCATTGCGCATGTTTAAAATGGCGCTCGACGTATGTACATGCATGGCTTCATGTTGTATGGGTACATAACGATGATTACTACTTCAGACACAACCGAGCAGGCAGATTATAGATTGGATATTTTGAAGGGGTAGTATCCAAAATATATGTGTGAGTAGTGTTAATGGAAGGTTAATTTGTCGAATTAATGTAATGTACA
This sequence comes from Hermodice carunculata, assembly GCA_964020975.1. NCBI lineage: Eukaryota > Metazoa > Annelida > Polychaeta > Eunicida > Amphinomidae > Hermodice > Hermodice carunculata. The sequence goes on along the minus strand of OZ026615.1, from coordinate 45,578,478 downwards.
ATATATAATGGGACTTTTCCAGTGTGAGCATTACCTACAAATGTGAATACAATGCCTTGATGTTGCCATGTCAAGACACTGAAGTCGCCCCCAGGTTAAGAATTGAGTAGCAGCACTGGGCACAGGAGCCAAGAGCGCCCACTGAGTCAGAGATGGAGTATAGTGGAGAAGGTTGCCCCGATAGTGGACACAGGTCCGAAAGTACCGACGGGATTTCATATAATTGGCAAATAACTAACGACATTGCTGAATATTCCGAGTCATCTCCAATTGAAACCCAAAGGCATCGTCAAATAAACAGCCCATCATGTAAAATAACCGACATTGAAATTATGTTTTGCATGATGGGTTGTGATTGTGATTTATTTCGATTACTACTACATGAAAGTTCTGGCCACTATTACACCAAAAAAGATAAAATTCCCAACTTGAAATACTAGCTTTGATTTTTTAAAGTTTTTGGTTGTCCTTTCAGATTAATTTGGTTATGATTTATTGTCACCCTTCACCGAAGGTGGCATGGGGGGGGGGGGGGGGCACAGAGTTAGTAGTGGGTATAGGGGCCGTGTCCGTCCGTCCGTCCGTGAGCATATCTCTAGAACCCTAGGAGAGCGAATAATGAAATTTATACCAGAGATGCATCATACCACGGGCACATGCGCCATTTATTGCTTTTGACAGTGACCTATTTTCAAGGTCACAGGGCCCAAGAACATATCAATTTTTGTGCATCCCTACATGCTGTATACATTGTATAGCTTTCTTCTGTATGTTGTGGCGGGGGACATAAATCCTTTGGATCACTATGCACTTGTCTTATTGGAATGTGAATTTAATGTGTTGACTACTGTACTTTGACCTGAAAGTTAGGTGGATTTTATAACGTAACCCACTGGTTTTTTTGTTTTTTTTTTTTGTTTTTTTGTTTTGTTTTGTTTTTGTTTTTTTGTTGTTGTTGAGAACATTACTTTGGTCACGTTGATTTCACATGCATGATGTCGGATATCACGTTAAAGTTTATTTTGGAATGTTTAATATCTGCTGAATTACGGTTGTTGAATACTACATATTTACTGACAAACATATTTATTTACATAAAATGGATGATTCTAGAAATACCAGCGACTGAAAAAAAGTAAAGTGTCATTTACAGGCTCACCTATGAATGAGGCATCATGCATGGAATTTCTTTACACGTGGTCGTTTTAAAATTATAAAAAATATTGACATCATTCATTCACACAGAAACAATTTTTGTGTGTGTTTGCTGTTTTGATTTCTCTAAAAGCTTCAAATAATGTGCTCACCAGGTGGCAATGCTGTAGATTACGACTTTTTAACGAATGCTTAATTTTTGGGAATTTATAGATAAGTAAACGCAGCCCAATTGATTACTATGCAAGTCAATGGGCACTGTATCGCGAATATCACATTTTCATCTCCAAAACCATCGCCCAGATTCTCTTCAAATTTGGTGGCAATGTTCCTCACGCGGAGCTCTACTAAATTTGTACAAATGGTTACGGCTCATTGGTTTTTAAGGGTCCGCCCCGTAGGAGGGACCCTTTCTGTTTTCAGTTTGTCCATGCGTCCATTCGGATGTGCGCATTCTCGTTACCGCTATATCTACAGAATGCCTCGCTGTATTTTGCGCAAATTTGGCAATATGCTTACCTTACCTGGCAAGATGAACTGATCGGATTTTGGTATCACCATGACCTAATTTGAGCTAATAGCAGCTAATTACATGCTTGCTAGGGCTCGGTAGCGCAGTATCTCCAGAATGCTCTAATGTATTTTGCTCAAATTTGGCAGTATGCTTGTTTACCTAGCATGCCAAGATGAACTGTTCAGATTTTGGTGTCACCATGATCCTATTTGAGCAAATGGCGGACCTTTCAGTCAACGCTTGCGTTGGAGGTATGACTATCTGTATTTGTAATTATTATTATAACTGTTTTTTGCCAAATCTTAAAAAAGTCGCATAGCCAACTGCTTTGAAATTGCATAGCTGCATTACTGGTAACCCCTACACCTTAATTTGTTTAACAGGCAATGCTGCGATTTAACAAAAAAGGGTGAATTTTTGTGCATTTCAGCTTTTTAATCAACTTCTCCAAAGATAATCTCTTAGATTTTTCTGAAACTTGGTGGAAATGTACGATGTGGGTGGGTTAATTAAACTTGTTAACTAGGTGGTGATACTGTGGAACCTAAATTATTTCAATGGCTGTGTGTGTGTGTGTGTGTGTGTGTGTGTGTGTGTGTGTGTATGTATGTGTGTGTGTGTGTGTGTGTGTGTGTGTGTGTGTGTGTGTTTCGGGAACTTGTTGCTTGATGTATACATTCCTATTGATTGCAATCCAAGTCAATGGAAATTGCAATTGTAATTTACACATGTGATTTCTTCTCCAAAACCATCTGCCTGTTTCATTTCAAACTTGGTGGGAATGTATCTTGGGTGAGTCACTATTCAGTTTATACAAATGGTCATGCTCCAGTGATATTTACATTTTTGTATTAAGTTTTTGTTCATTGTTCGGTAAAATCTGGAGAAAATCTGCCCCGAAACCAATTGTTCTTGGCAAGATATTTCAACAAGAAGACTGTGGCAGTTCTGTGCTTAGCAGATCTTACAAGCACAAAATGTACTGTTCCTGTGACCTTTGGATTTAGGTTAACCCCACCTTTCTTGAGGTACCAGCCCTGACCTGAGACCTTTAAATAAGTGAAACTGAGTTGGGTTTTTTTTCACTTTTGGGATGACGAAGTGCGAATGTTTATCCATGCCAAATACTTTCATTGTAACGTGTTTACTTCTATGCAAAACTCTAAGACGAAAAAGTGTCTCTCTCTCAGTACAAGCTTTATGAAGTCAATCAGTTAATTGGCTGTTAGATGTGGCCACTAATGGTAACATTTAGATAACCATTTACAGTCAAAGCCTCACTGGATGTGGTTTTACAGGTGAACAGATTATTTCATAGGTGACTGAATAGAACTACTATATTGTTTGTAAGTGTCTCGGTCAAAGTTATGACAGAGTTTAAGGGATTAGCATTTACTTATCCTTCTTTATGGCCTGAGCAGATGTCATTTGTTAGCAATTAAAGTCAGCAAATTTGCTTGGTTATCTTTGGTAATGAATATTTCATAAAGTTTTTTTTACAAGAATTAGTAATTTTGAGAAAGCCGCACTCAAAACTTTGTGGATGAATCTTAGCGAAATCAATGGCTATGTAAAGACAAGAGTATGATTCAGGTAAACATTTTTTGGTTGGCAATATTCCAGTTTTAAAGGGTACTTTTGGGCTCCAAAATGGAAAAAAGTTATTAATGTTAATTGCACACGCTAAAAAATTAAAAACATGAAAAGCATTCTTTGTAACAGAAAACAGAAAAAATGGTTATCTAAGTCATACTATTGTTTTTATATGATCGTTGATGTGAGGCTTTTTATGCCAAACGTTTTGTTGTGATCCTTTCTCAAAGTGTCAATCCGACCCCTTGAATTAAATGCTCCTCACATTTTACAAATTAATGTTAGAATATTTCTTATTACACGCAAAGAAACTACGCATATTGTCGAAACTAAAAATGTACATATCGATGGGCTTGTATACAAAAACAGAGGCACAGTGGCAATCTTTGTACCACTATGCTATAGGCATCCTAAGTAAGGGCAGGCACCTTAAAGACTGTCTTGCACAAGTATCAAAGTACCGGCTCAATGGTTAAAATTCCAGTTTCAATAGCTGTAAAGTTATCATGTGAACAGTAAAATTTGCGTAAATGGCGCTGTGACATTGGAAATGAGGTCAAGTCACCAATCTACAGCAAAATTCATGCTATCGGACCTGTGACCTTGGGACTGAGGCCAAGGCCACCTATGTACCGGCTCAGCGTGCCCCCCTCCCCGAGGATCGCCACCATGAGCATGCAATATCACAGTGCTATACCAATTATAAACTGAACAGTAAAAAGTAAAGGTTCTGTGTCCTTCAGAACGATGTTAAGGTCACTCATGTACTGTCCAAGTCGGATAAACTTTGCGGATCTGATTTACACTTTGAGTTCAAATCCAAAAGTACAACAATCCAACGTACGTAAACATTATTGGAATGTATAAACTATTTTATGTCTCAGTACATCAATGCCAACATAATTTTTCTTGGATGCCATTGGAGCCTTTGAACGGGTGGAATTTGCCAAACTCTTCAATTTGTTGCTTAAAAATGGAGTGTTTCCCATCATCCCGGTATTTACTGAAAATGTACACAAATGTGGAGGGTTGTTGTTGTTGTTGTTGTTGTTGTTGTTTGGAAAACTGTTTCAGGACCCTTTGCCCGCAGAAATGGCGTGAAGCAAGGTGCGTTCTTTCTTTCATATTATTTGGTGCTTACATTGAAAAGCTGCTTTTGAAACTTAAAAACAAAAACAAAACAAAACAAGGCTGACTAGGAAAGCTCTGCTGAAACTACTCAACATATGATCCGGTTTTACAAAAGAATACAATATCCTTTTGACTCCCAGTAAAAGTAAATGAGTATCAAACTTTGGAAGGGATACATGTCTATGTGAACGGAAAGCCGATCACCTAAGTTGAGAAATTTGTACATTTGAGCAATCTGATCGGATCTAATCTTGTGCGACATAACAGTGAGGGATGTATTAAAATTCATTGCGGAAATCAACATTATTATGGCACATTTTTGTCAAGCGTTCTCTTCTTCCTGTCATAAATTATCTCAGTCACGCGTCAAGTCTTTTTACAGTTCTTCGGGATTCTTCATGAAAGAAATTGGGCAGGTTTTAACTGCATGCCACAAGGCCATGCCCCATATCTGGAAATTACCGAGAACTATTTATTGTGTGTTTTTACCGTTGGTATTCAACCATTCCTCTACTGAATGACAAATGTGTAGGCGGCTTATAAAATTCATGACAGATGTGCTGTCCAGCAAAAACTAGGTTGCTAAACTTTTTGGCGACACATTAAATGACTCCGCATCAAGAGTACGAAAGTCCCTTACTTATGTCTCTTCTAGTTTCAATGCCAATAGGAACAGACTTATAACTGAAGACATCGGTAGTATTTCTAACTTACAGAGAAAGAAATTTGATATCCTTTCGGTCGCAAAAAAAAAAAAAAAAGAAAGAAAACTCAGGCAGCAGTCATACGTGAACATAGTAGTAGATGGTATCGGCAAGGTAAAATATAGGGTCCAATGCGAAATTCATTTTCTTCTCTTTCTGAAAAAAAATTGGGTGTAAACAGGTTTAATTTCAGGAATTCAGTTGAAGGGGAAGTTAAAACATAAGATGTCAGAAACATGTTATTTGTCTTTTTAAATTTTTGTTTGGCAAAACTTGCTTTGGGAGGACAGAGTTAGAATCTTTTTAATTGTTAATGCTGCTTGTTATTTAATTCCCACAGTTTGATCCTACCATATGCCGTCGTCTCAGTTGCTGGTGACCAAACATTCTGCGCCATCTAGCTTCGACTGTCAAACTAGTACACAGGTGTCAAAAACAACAGACAGTTATAGTCCAAACATATACATCATTACTTCTGACAAGTTTCAGTCAAAGTTAAAGGTTTTTTTGTTTTGTTTTTTTTTCATTTAAGGCAGGGTATGGCAGGTGACATTCGGGAAATTGACATGTTTCTATTGTTTGATTTTCATGGGTTCTGATTGGATGAAAGTGTTTAAGATTGTGGTCTTCTTAGAAATAGGTCTTAATAAATAGCAATGTAACTTGTAGTAAGACAGAGAGAAAGACCACCACAGACTGAGAGAAACTGTTCCACCTTCATCATGTCTGTTCTTGTGGAATAAAGTCCAGAGAGTGATTCCATCATGGTATACAAGTACATGAATAATTGAAGATCCTGGGTTAAGGTCATTACCAATGATCCCGCCTGAGTGGCAATGGCCACTGCACTTCACGTCTTTCTTCTACGGAAGTAGTGGCCACAATAGATGTTTTGTGAACAAGTTAATTCCACTCTTCCTTATTCCCTAGTGTTTAATAATACTACCATTATGTGACATCTATTTCTACTTACGTCTGGTTTATCAACTATTGTATAATTATGTGATCTAAAAATGCAGATAACGTGCAATGCGTGATCTGAGTACAATTATATACCATCAAGTTAAAAGTCCCTCTCTTCAGGAGCAAATAATCACGTAATTCTGACCCTCTCCCCAAGTGTGAATACATAGCTGCCGATTGCGTAAAACCACTTTCATGACAAGGGCTTCTTGTACCCTCATTAAATGTTAGTTGTAATGCCGGTGATTAATCAATCCACAATGAAAAAAAGAAAGTTTATAAATGTGATACTTGTTAATTTTTTTTCAAAGGAAAAAGTAAATAGATATTTCTGATCCCAAGCATCGCAGAGAAGAAGCATCTTCCCACCAAGTTCCCACTTTGTTGTTCCCACCTGTTGGCACCACATAGTAATGACCATGAACTTTGATTTTGAGGTCAAATGTACGTTACAATTTAAAGATGAACATTAGAATTGAACCCAACATGAATAAAATTGTATCAAAACTGACCGAGTTAAGGTCAGATGGCCAAATAACCTTGACCTTTGAAGTCAAAAGCTAATTACAGAACGGTGAAATGTTGCAATTTCTATATTTTGCGACTAACATGATTAAAATCGGATTAAATTTAGAAATGGCCAAATGATATTGACTTTTGACCTTTAGAAAGCAAATGAAAATCACTGAAACGTGCACTAGTATAATTCCTGCATTTTTAACCCAGCATAACTAAAGTCAGATGAAAACTGACCAATTTACACCAAAATAAAATATTCACATGGCTGAATGACCTTAACCTTTGACCTATGAAGGTCGTGTTTAAATGTATATAGTTTGGCAGGTCCCAGCCGTCTCTGAAGTTTTGCGCGTACAAAGGTTTTTGAAGGCAAAATATCGCATTGTTTTTGAAACGGCTATATGACCTTAACCTTCAAACTTGATGGGGAAAGTTATCGTACCTTTAAAAGTCGTGCTGTCCATAGAGATCAACAATACTTGAATTACTTGATATTTTTTTCGAGTTATGCTGGGAAAAAACTTTTTCATTCCATCATGGCATCCCATCGGAGAAAAGGAGGTCAAGGTGCTAATCAAATAGTAGGTGTAAAAACTTAGGTGTAAGTCACACTCTGTGATTCAAGGACATCTCAGCGGCTTAAGAGTTTATGAGATTGTGCACAGATGATGATGATGATGATGATGATGATGATGATGATGATGATGATGATGATGATAATGAAAAAGGTCAATTTGACCAAGTTGGTAATATATTTTAAAGTTATGCGAACCCCCTCCCCCCCAAAAAAAAATGGTACGTGTCCGGTCTACAAAACCCAGTATGCACACAATGACCACAATAGAGACTTGAGCGGGGTGGCGGGTGGGAACGGGAAGGTTTCGTTCACGGATCTCACGGTAAAAAAAAAAGTGCTTTCACGGTTCACAGGGAAAAGGTCTATCTTACAATTCACAGGAAAATATCTTATCTCACAATGTGTGATTAGTTTGAAATGTCAGTTCACACCTCACGAATTATTCAAATGCCGAATGACTATTTTTCTTGATGCAATAAACTGGATCCTAGTTTCGCGACCTTTTTCTTTCTATATTCCTGTCTATTTTGGGCCTAAATGGTGCTAATTTGTTTTTCTTATGGCCAGGAGAAAATAAATTGCAGTGTGTGTGTGTGTGTGTGTGTGTGTGTTTAATGACTTTTAATCCAATCCTTTTGAAATACATTGTATTTAGAGACAATGCTTTGAACGTGTGACATTGGGTTCCTGTCTTGTAATTGCTCGCACTTCCCGGGACAAGTGACTTAAACTGTAAACCTGTACAATAAATCCGAAAAATTGTTTTGGCTGATCATATCTACATTGGAGTGCTCTGCGCCTTTTTAACAATAAATCGGGCCTAAAAGTGGGAGATCGCCCGCAAGATTTATGCATTGGTGCTACACAAACAGGTGCGTGTGTAAGTTATGAGAAATCCTGACTCAACTGCATCATGGAGGGAGGAGGAGAGGAAAGGCGTATTCCCAATATATTGCTATACAGACAGGTGCCGCAGGAAAGACCCCTTTGTTTTCAACGCAAGCACTCCCAAAGACATGTGATTTAGGCTTACGAATTATTCTCTCTTGACCCCCCCCCCTTAACCCCCCCCCCCAAAAGGAAACAAAAAACACACACAAATAAAACAAAAAACAAAAACAAAAAAAACAAAAACAAAAAAACAAAACAAAAACAAAAACAAAAAAAAACAAAACAAAAAACAAAACAAAACAAAACAAAACAAAACAAAAACAAAACAAACAAAAAAAAAACAAAAAAAACTTTGAGCAATGAACCCCACTTGTTATTTTCCATTCGCATCAAAATTTGAAATATTTTTGCCGATAAGAAACCTACGCTCCCTGGCCCGGGCTCCAATGTTATCTCCCAAAGAAACCCCTTTCATGTCTTCATTCACCTTTTGTTGGGTCCACATTTCATACCCTACCTGGAGCCTTACTTGAAGATTCTTTTTAAGGGAATACCCCTCCCCCCCCCCCCCCAGTAGATCCATGTACGTAGGCCTAGGCCCTACCATATTTAAGAAAAGAAGGTCGATTGTGTGTGTGTGATAGACTTTAATACTTCCCATCCAGTGATTGTGTGGATTCTATGATCGACGGCGGGTATCATGACCGAAGTGCATATCGCTGAGGTCATGATATCCGACGGAGATCAAATAATCTACACAATCACTGGATGGAGAGTATTAAAGTCTATTCTATCATGGTTAGACTTTATCTAATTCTAATACTTACCCCCAATGCAGCACTTTTCGCATCTAGAGTAGGCTGGCCCATACAGGTCTACCAGCCACCCGGCTGATCTCCGAGTAAAGTGGCACTTTATTATATTTATAATCACTACGCGTAGTGCCAAATTACCACAATGAATTTAAGTGTTTGTAAGTTAATGCAAGCAAAGAGTTCCGTTGATTCTACCAACCTTAGAGCATCACACATACATACAAACACTGTTAGACTGTGAGTAAACACTGTGTTCATCTTTAACATCTCATTTTGGAATCGGTTAGGAATGCCAAATAATGGAAACTGTCCATAGGTCAACTGTTTCAAATGGAAGTTTGCAATTGTGTCAACAGATGGCGCTGCATATATGTAACCAAAGCGTTCAGGCCTACCTCGAAAAATGTTAACAACCCGAACTGTTTGCTTCAAATTTAAAGCATAGAAGCACATAATTATGGCTGCGTTTGGATATTATTCATCCTCATTAACAAAAAGTTCGTTATAAATTGCTTGATGGAGCCGTGGTTTGTGCTGATACTAACACTGGCCAAAGATTAAGATGCAACCATATCAGGCATATGATTGGCTGTTGCCCGTTGCACATGATAGAATATGATATAATGACGCGGGTGACTGAAGCTGGCATCGTGGGCGTGGCCCGATGCCAGCTTCAATCACCCGCATCATTATGCCATAACGCACAAAAAGCGACCCTCACTGTTTATATTTATATTTTCCCCTTAAATTTTCTGCTCGATTACACGAAATTCAGTAGGCCTGCATAGAATTGAAAGAAACTACCATAAACTGATTTGCCCAGCTAGTTCAGGTGTGGAGTCCTGGAAACCCCAGGTGCGCGTGGTTTATTGGAAAATGGGCAGGACACTTGTGTTATGGTCCGATGACACACAAGGCTCATGTATTATGGTCTTATAACACACCAGGCTCTCTCCTATACTTGCAATGGTAAATGTTAGATTGAATGTAAATAATAAGTCAACACCCCCTCCCCCAATAGGCTTACAACAGCGATGTGAAGGACTCCAGTTTTTGTTGAAAAATATAATAAGTTACCCTCTCCCGCCCCCCCCCCCCCTTAGGCCTATAAGAGGGATGTGCGGGACTCCAGTTTCTGTAGACAACATTAAGTCCTCCTCGGCAATTTAAACGTGTGTTGATAAAGTGAACTGAATTGCAAACTTCCCGTCAAATTCTGAAAAACATATAGGTATGACAATGTTAGTGTAAGGATTCGGATGCTGAGCCTGAATGCCACGCTCCACTGCCGATTTCCGTGGTACTGGGTAGTACGGAAAGCAGCCAGTTGCGTTGTCCCCAGAATTGTGGGGCCGCGTCACAGCATGGGCTCCATTCATCTACCTGCCTGCTACCACCAAGACTGGCATCCCACCCCCCCCCCCTTACCAGCTCCCGTCATCCTTCATGAAACTGTGTATGATCTGGGAAACAGCGTGTCAAAGATGTCTCCATTCATCATCATGACGGCCCCTATATATGTACATGGCTATAGTATATATGTCGGGCGATAATTGGGAAGATTGTTGATGATCGGACAAATGGAAATCAAAACAATGATAGCTTGATGCTTTCTACAGAATGGTGAGATGGAGTTCCAAGAGGACACCCTAACAGTGAGGCCTCTTCAAACGTGATGGATGAGCCCTACATGTGAACATTTTGAGTCTATATATTTTACTCTTCCGCTATAAAAATAGCTTTGGTTTATTTTGCGCCATGCATGCACATCAGTCATCACAAACACTGCAACTCGTGATGTGCAGTCAGTCAAGCTTATCTCATGGTCCTTCGTCCGTTGTCGTCGGCGTCCACCGAATTTGTTTAGTAGGCCTACATAGTTGTAATGTCACTTTTTGATTTCTAACAAATGATCAAAATTGGGAAAAATCGGTAAGGGATTATCTTCTTGTCAGCAACAGTGATGTGGTCTTCTTGGCGGGGTGGGGGTGGTGGTGTCCCGAAAATCCAATCATCCGAAAGTTTTGACTAGAAAAATTCCAATATCGTTCATAAAATTGCAAGAAATCCTAAAATATTTTAAAATTTCAGTGATCTTTTCATCTTAATGTAGAAGAGCAATCCAGTAATCCACATTCAAATCCACTGATCTCTTTTTAAAAAGGACCAAAACTCCAACAATCCTAAAACCCTAACAGGGCCCCGGTGATGATGGTCTTATAAAGAAAGATGGCCTTGATAGGCTACTATTCTGGAGTTCACAGGACCACTTCAGTCTTTGCATGTAGGCCGAAGGTCAGCTGAGCACAGGACTGTCATAGTCCTCTTGTGTTTATATTACTGTATGTTTGAAAAAATTTAATAGATTATGTAGTACTATTGACTCCAAGGCGTGGCCAAGCTGCGTAGTTTGTCTACTCTGCTGGGGTTTGCCCTCGTTTTACAAGGTCATTGTTTTAGCTTTGGGAAAGTGACTTAATTTCTAATTGCCTGAGTATGGTAACAAGCTTCAGAGCACCAGAGAACAGAGGCTGCTACTAGCCAAGATGATTAGGGGGAACTTCCTGACAGGTGTCTCAGTCTAGGGGGACGGTTACAGTAGGCCTGCGATTTTTTTTCTTGCCACAAATCAAATCCTTTCGAAGACGGGAGAGATAATAGGGAACCTGGTCTGCTTTGGAGGCAAGTAGTACTCATCATGAAGCCCAAAGAGGTACACTTCAGATAATTAATTAAGTGTGGTAGATCTAGGGAGTTGGGCGAGGGTCCGGGGGGTGGGGGTGGGGAGGGAGGTCGAACTCCCATTCCCCAAAGAAAGGAAGGAAGGAAGGAGGGAAGGAAGGAAGGAAGGAAGAAAAGAAAGATTCTTATATATGCAACGTTAGGTGCTATATACACTTGGGCTGTATGTATTATGTATGTATGTTTGGTTGTATCGATGTATGAGACTTGCTCTACTCAAAATACATCGACAAAAGCCAATAAACCTGGAAAAGTTTATATCATACTGACGGCCAGTTGTTAGACGTATGAGTTAACTTGAAGGTTAACTCCAGGTTGTGCATGTTTACTGGACGAGACCTTCTGCCCCAGTTCTGATATTTTTCATTGAATAATTTAATTTGCATGCTTAGGCGTGGTAAGTTGTGTCACCGGTCTTGCAGAAACTTTTATCATGGGGCAAGAGTTAAAAGTTAACCCCCCCTCCCCCCGAAAAACATACCATCTTAAAGCTGGTGGCGTCATTCAAGATATGTTTACTGGAGAGTAAAAAAAAAAAAAAAACCACCGACAAATTATTGAGAAAAAGGATAAAACCTGGGACACGTTAACACAGTAGTTTAATGCCAGGCGTGGAGTAAACAAGCAAAGCAAGAAACAGCTGAAAGACACCTGAACAGCAGAACTTGAAAAAATACGCCTAAAAAGGAAGTCGCAAGGGACAAATCCTCATCGTCATATTTTTCAAAGGGGTTATTTCTAGGGCTCTGTCGGGTTCGCGGGTTCCCGCGAAAAAATGTGGGTACCCGGATCGACAGCTATCGACAGCTATTGTCTGTGGAATCAACCGGTATTGTATATTTCATATGTATATATTATATAGATATAATGTATACATACTTGTCTTTGCTGAATATTTAGCTTAGACAAGGAGCCGCTACTCAGAGAGACATGTACGGGTAAAAGACTCCGAAACATGTTGAGTGGCTACCCGCTGAAGACTCTTTAATTTATTATTTGGGTTAATACAGCCTATGTCAAAATTTTACAGAAGAACGTGTGCAATATGGACAATAGTACTTCTATGTATATAGGTTAGACAGGAACAGGTTAGCTTATGGAGAGTAAAGAATTCGGACTGCGGAATAGAATAATGACTACTAGGTAGTTTTGGACAAAAAGACACAAATACAATAGATATATGTACAGCGGTACCTGCTGTATGCAACCACTGCCGTGAGCAGCCGCATTGCTTTTTGTGGTCACTAGGTTCAGTCACAAGTCAATTTCTTTGTAAAATTTACCTGTGGTGACAGGCAACCTGCTGTACATGGCCACTTTTTCTCGGCAGAAGGGATGACCACATACAGGAAGTACCATTGTTTATATATCAGAAACATAATCTATATTTTAGATATATAAATAGAATAAATAACTGAATAGGCAGACAGACAGATAGATAAGTAAGTGATTGCCCTTCACGTGTAATGCGTCACGACAGGCAGGAATGTTTAAAATTTCATTGTGAGGCTCTCCCATTTCGTTTATAGATTGTCTTTTATCTGGCATAATGTCTGATGGAAGCCCACAGGACCAAGGCTCTCAGTCCCAGGTTTGAGATTATCCACGAGGGACGGAGAACAAGTCAATAGCAAAAAAAAACAAAAAAAAAAAACAAAAAAAAAAAAAAAAAAAAAAAAAAAAACCCAAAACCCCCCCAGCTCAAATATTGCGGTTCATCTACTTGTAATATGCTAAAAATATTAATGTGTGGATAGATTATGCAATCCAATGTGGCGGGTAATACCCGCGGGTACCCGAGTATTTAAATATCCGCCTGGCGTGTACCCGGGTATTAAAAAGCACTACCCGACAGAGCCTTAGTTGCTTCTATTTTGAAGGTGTGGACTTCTTGTAACTCTTTCTACCAGGTCAATAAAAGGAAGGCGAGCCAGAAGGTGATCCATGATTCTTTCCAGATATCTTGTGAAAATCACCCACTGATGTGTCCTACGGCCAACCTGGCCCTATATATAGGCCACAAACAATGAATAATGATACATTGAAGCCTTCACTTGCATGTAGTTAGAGCAAAACCCCAACTGGGGGCAAGGTTAAAAAGAAACCATAACGTAACTCGAGGTTAACTTGGAAGTGCATATGTACAAGCCTACCCTTCAGTTAACTGTTGGTTAACCTCAGGTTCCAATAACCTGGAGTTAACTCAGACGTCGACAGCTGGCAATTAATCTGCAGTACATCACTCCAGACGATGTGCAACCAGTTGTCTGGCACACAATCAGTGGTTAATCTGGGTACTTTGATATGTGACGAAAAGAGTACTGCAGCTGATACATTTTTGAAGTTAATAATATGAATTATATATCTTAGTGGTTGAAAACTATTTTCAATCAGCTTAAATTTCAAAATAAATTTGACCGTTAGAATGCACCAGACAGCACAATCTTCCCTTTTATTTTGTTAAAAGTTCTTACCAAAGGAGGGGGCATCCTCCCTTCTCGGTCACTGCATGACCTCGCAATTTCGATCGGTATATGTTCGACCCCTTAGTTAAAAAATCCTAGATCCGCCCCAGCTTCATATAACACCACCACCACCACCACCACCACCAAAAGATTCAACCGGCATGAGGTAGGTTCATTACATTATATCTATGAAATAATGCAAAGGATTGTGCAGTGAGGAAACTGATGATTTCATGATGCAGAGTTCGTGTTAAAATTGTATCTGTGAAGAAACAAAACATGTTCCTTGTTGTCCCGCGGACTCGTCCAGATTTTGTCTTCCTCGGGTTCAGGTATAAGTACTGTGGAAAGTTCATTATCAGTATCAGATTCATCTTCCCCATCAGACTCAGTAGCAGAATTCCTCATAGATGTTCTGCGAAAGGACAATAAAATCATAAGTTTCATGAAATTCATCACTACAAATGACATGTCATTTGCACCACAGTTATGTCTTGTGCTCGTCTTTGAGAAGTGTGAAGTGTTGTTGTACTGTAAATACACTTAACCCAGTGCCTTTTCTCTGGAGTCATTTGCCTGGCATTTCTGGTCCACTATGATTGACATAGGCTCACTCTTTTCTTTACAACCGATGAGAACTGCTGGCCTAGTGGTAGCATTCCTTTGGTCATCTTCACTGGCTTCTGTGTTTGCAGCACTGGCATTCTCTTGCATTGTTTCATCTGTGCCGAGTGTATGTAGTGGTCTGTGTCATGTAAATGTAGTGGTTTGTGTCGTGTACGTTTAGTTACGTTGGTCTACATCCTGTTACATCCGAAGGTTTTGGTTTTGGGACCTTAACTTCACACACATTTATGGGCCATGTGCCTGGCTTCTCTTCAGTCATTAGATTTCTGATATTGAGCTGTGGGACACTTTGGTCATGTCCATTTCTCCAGGTTTCCATCTCGGAAATCTGTTCCTTGGTCAGCAATTTGCGTGTTGGTGGCTTCATCACTTGGAGTATGTCAAACTGAATTAATCCAGTAAGTTTTGAGCATTACAATGAGAGGCCAGTAAAATAGAGGAGCTACATACTGTCAACCTTCATCGTTTCTCTCCCTGGTGCATGGTGAAACTTTTTGTGCAAATTCCGAGAAAAGGGCTCATGTCATTTCCCTCCCTTATGTAAAAGGACAGGTGTGGAGTGGGCAGAGTTGTGATGCTGCTCATGTCAAATCACTTGTAGTTGCATTTTTTCTGTGAAGAAGGTTTTTGAAGAAAGCTAAGTGATCGAGCTAAGTTGAAGCCAGGGTACCATCAGGACCTTGCAATTCTCATGGCTAGTACGTTCACGAATATTACTACATGCTATGTAGAATAAATTTATGTGCTATGTGATATGTTAAGGTGCACCAGTGTGCTGACGTTCACGAATATTGCTACATGCTATGTAGAATAAATTTATGTGCTATGTGATACGTTAAGGCGCACTAGTGTGCTGTGTGCTTTTTATGGTTGTTTGCTTTGATATGGAAAGGTCACTCGATTCATTGAGTGTGTGCCAGGTCACTGAGTTGGCCTGCTTTGTCATTGAGCTCTGATCAGTGAGATATTTAGTGGAGTGGTCTAAAGTGGTGACCTACATAGAGGCACAGTGGTAAACAAAGGGAACGTCCGATATGGTCACGAAAGATCACAGAGAAGTATGAGGTGTGATTAATTAGAAAACTGTAGAATACTGATGAGAGTTCTCAGCACGGGCATAAAAAGCAGCTCCTTTCATGACTGGGAGAGGAGAATTCTGAGATATGACAGAAGCTGTGTGTCTTTAAGCCAGTGGGACTGTGAGCCATTGCTATTGCCAAGGAGATACATTGTACCTTTGGTGTCTGGACAGTGCCTTTGTGTGGACTGGTATATTTGGGTTTAATTATACCACATTGGAACCAAACTGTACCTCTTAGGGATTTGGACCAGCACCATGTTCTGTGTACCACACTGGAAGAAAACTGTGCTTCCGTGGGATTTGGACCAGACTATTTGGCACCTACAATAGGACTTGGAACTTTGGGACAGTACCTGTACAGAATCTCTTATCAGTGATTAGGATTTACTAGCAGTCTGTTAATTATTGGGGTACCAGTATAGCTAATTTCATTTACCTGTTTTGTACTGATATCTGATTGTTAATATATTGTTATTGTTAAAGTTCTCACATCGTTG
The DNA here is from genome assembly GCA_964020975.1 of Hermodice carunculata. Classification (NCBI taxonomy): domain Eukaryota; kingdom Metazoa; phylum Annelida; class Polychaeta; order Eunicida; family Amphinomidae; genus Hermodice; species Hermodice carunculata. The sequence continues at coordinate 45,562,204 of OZ026615.1, read as the reverse complement.
TCATTCTTTGTTGAGTTCCGCTACTATCTAGAATATTCTGAAGGTGGGCATCGGTAACACTATTTATAATCCTTTGGAAGGTACTATCCATCATATTCTACTGTTTAACTTTGAGTATTGTCCAAAGTTTGAATAAAGTAAAATCCGGCCATTTTCAGTCACACTTCATCGTGCACCCACAACACAAACATGTGATTTGAAGTTATTATAGCATCTTTATCCATGATACGTCAGTAGTTTAAAGATATTCATCATTATTCAACACTTTAATTTTGTATTGGCCAAAATTTAAATCAAAATCTGGCATTTTTCAGTCACTGTTCATAGGGTTCACACATAGCATCAACATATAAAGTGAAGTTGCAATGGCACCGCCATCTATCATAGTATAAAAGATATCCAACTTTAAAAATTGTGTTTGTACCTAATTAGCTTCAATTTGAATTTTCAACTGTGGTATATTGTTGCGCAACCCCAACATACATACTAGTGGTACAATATTTGGGCCTCTATGTTGAATCCTTTGGAAGCCAGGAGCGACGGAAATTTTTGAACCACCGTTATATGCATGAATTCCAACCTTTTAACCATTTAAACTTCACCGTATGTGCTATATTCATGCCAAATTTTAAGTTTTAGCTCGTGTTGTCCGAGTTTCAGCCGACACATACATAAATAAATAAATAAATAAATAAATAAATAAATAAATAAATAAATAAATGAATGAATGAATGAATAAACAAACGAACGAAAGACGGAAGAAAGAAAGAAAGAAAGAAAGAAAGAAAGAAAGAAAGAAAGAAAGAAAGAAAGAAAAAGAATAATAATATATCTGTGTTCATACACAGTTTCGCTCTTCGGCTGCTCAATGGCTCGCTTAAAAAGACAAGACTTGCACCCAATTCCCAATGCAAGCATTATAAACCTGGCTGTGCGGCGGTGCACAGAAGAGAACCAATATACTAGTAGCCAAAAGAGTAATGCTCCTCTTGAAGTATAGGCCTGCATATTCAATTACCGCATCACATTGTATGAATACCAGAATTCCAGTAAAGTCGTGGCAATTGACATCGTTGCGCCGCTTTTGTCATTAAACAATTCGCAGTGGGTTATATTTTTCCTTAGGAGGCAGGTATGTAGGTACTTTGGTGATTTCAGTTACTTTTACATACTTGTAAAAAAAGATATGCAAAAGTTACAAAATGTACGTAGCCATCTGGGCTTATGTGTCACTATTTTAAACAAAAATGTAACAAACGCATGCTCGACATAATAATCAACATATTAATGATAATCATACACATACTCTATCTCCATACATACCCCATACCCAATTGGTGCCTTCCGGGCACCAATTGGAAATAAAGTAATGATAACCATCATTTTGTTTTTGAGAAAAAAAATGTAGCTTTGTACGTCTACGGTACCAAGCATTATTTAAAACATTAGACACAGCTTTCACGTTAACATGGGTCATAATGTATACAAACTTACTCTCAACATCTAACTCATGAAATGTCATATTATTTCTTGCAATTACTTAATACAAATTTTCCTTCAGAGCTTGATAAAAATTGCATGAACATAGGAAGTGAACTTCATCCTCATTGCTCCTTGCATCACAAAATACACATGGTCTTTGATCGAGTGGAACATCCAAATACCCACCAGTTTCAACACTTTGTGGAAGTATACCTGACCTAAAATGTGTAAAAAGGGACCGATCTCATCTTGATAAAGATGAAATAACATATTTTTCTACATGTTATTCTCTTTTACATTCTATATATTGCCGTAGTTTTGTTTCAACATGAATAATCCAAAATTTTTCTTGCATATTGTCAATATTGCATTGTATTCGTCTTTCAAAACTGTCATCACAATCTACCAGTGGTAAAATTCTTTTGCTATCCAAGGATCACCCGCTTTCTTGATTGAAATCCCATAAAAATATCTTTTTGGCCAATATTTCATCATCCAAATTTATAAAGTGATTCTAGGTCCGTAACATGTGAACATAAAGTCTAAAGCGAGGTGAGAGCCACCCCATATCACTAATTAATGCTGGAATTCTGCCAGTAATATTAAATCGTCTGCAGAAAGTAAAAGCGACATGTCATTCTCTCTTACTTGAACACCTCTATGTAATGATTTTAACCCCACTGGAAGGTCATTTATAAAAAAAAAACACACAAAAAAACAAACAAAAAAACAAACAAACAAACAAAAAACTGAAAAGTGTTGGGGACAAAGCATCCTTTTGCCAAACACATCTAGTGGATCTAAACCAGTTTGTTAAATGTCTACCTAATATGACCCAAGCAGTTATATCACTATACAGAGACTTGACTGACCTGTAAAATTTTCGGTTAATATAATGTAAAATTTGTTGTTGTTGTTGTTGTTGTTGTTGTTGTTGTTGTTGTTGTTTTTAAAGCAAATCTCTCTCCATCCAGTCAAACGCCCTTTCAAAGTTGATAACAATCCCGACTGCTTTCTTCTTTTTTAAAAGCTCTTAATACACAAGAAACTTCATTAGTATTAACCCGATAATTTCTCGGTCTCTGGTTGGTGATCATTTAAAGTAGCTTCTATTCAATTTTTCTCATTAACAGTATTTCTATAAAAATCGCCATCAAATTTTGATGGCAAGTCATCGGGACGGTTATATAATTCCGAAAAATCATTCGACCACTTATCCTTAACAACGTTCAAATTTGTAAACAAATTTGCATTCTCATATACCTGTGAAGGAATATCCTTTACAACAAGCGGACCAAGCTTCTTTATATGTTGCCAGAATTCCTTAGGACTTATAGTATGTAGCTCCTCTATCTGAATTATCAAACCTCTATTATAAGCTCTTGCTTTTTGTCTTAGTATTTTATCAAACTTTCTTTCGGCTGCAACAAATTCATATCTTAACCTTGTTTTTTCCTGTCGTAAACCAGTATGTTTTCTGAAATTAGCTTCACAACGATGCATCACTTTCCATCATGTCATTAAGTCACCATCCCAGTATGGTGTCTGGTAACATTACCTTTTTTTTACATGTTTTGATGCGTCCTTGTATGAAAGAAATTTGTTCCATTTCACCTAATAACGTAGGACACAATTCAGCATACACATCATTAATATGGACTTGATTGCCACGATCAGCTTCAACTTTATTTATGACATCTAGAATTGCCCTTTTAAAAGTGTCATTATTCATAAATTGATAACTTGAGTTTTCAAAATAATATTTGCGGCCCATCCCATTATCAAACGTTAACTCTGATTAATTATCATGTCGTGCATGTATTTCATCATTAAAATTAAAAAAATACCCAGCTTTAATTTCTTTCCCACAATATTGAGTGTCTGGACGTTTACACTTATCTATTCTATATTAAATTTTGTCACTATATCCAAATTACCAAAAACACTGAAATCAGGACAATTATGAAAAGTATCAGATGGGACTATTATATCGTCCACAAGAGCGCGACCTCGACCTGAAATGGAAGTGTAATCATTTCCTGCAGGATTAAGTCTGCCATTCACTACACATGTCTTGGAATCCTTCAGAAAGGATATTTGCACCGTGTGAAAAAGGCCTAGTCATGTGTTATTGGTGTCAAGTTAATTTACAGATAAAGAAACGAAAGCAAATTCTGACAAATTGCAAGCCATTATTTTCCCTTCGCATTATTCTTCTCCGACCATAAAAGATTTTACTTTTTTTTTTGTTGTTGAAATTATAGGGGTCACCATGAATGATGACAAATCGGTCAAGTTATTAGGGCTCTTCGTTGGTGATAAAAGTTCCACGTGCCTGGAATTATAGAAGGTTGCTAAGCAAATGGGATTCTAGACGACAGGAAGAAGCTGCAAATGGCAAATGTATTTTTTATATCGAACTTTAATAACGGTTCATTCATACGCCATTTGTGTGCCCCTGCAGTTAATCGTTCCATGAAAAAGATTCAAGAAGGAGCCCTGTGATTTGTCTATAACGAATTGTAATCCTGAAAGTCAAGTTCACTACAACGTACGACGAAGAAATAAACATGGTACCTGAACAGCCTCTGACTTTGTTGAAGAGCAAAAAATGTCTACACGGAAAGCCCGTCATTTCTGACTGACATATATGTAAGAAACGAAACCAGATATGATTTTGGAGATAATGAGAATACCTAGGAGTTAGCTTACAGTATCATGACGTATGGCAGCAAAACGCTCATATACCAACGGGTCAAGCTAGGGGATAATTTGAAGGAATCTAATTAAAGTGAGTTTAGAAAACTGATCCAAACATAATTTGACCCCTTTTGCCCCCATCCTTTGTATGTTCTATGCAAAACCAGAGGCTACGCTGATCCTTCAATCAGCATAGCCCCGGGTGTCATTCCTTTATATCCTAACGGCTGCAGATTATGTCTCACATCGAGTTCATATATATCATTTTGGCTTCTACTGTCATCGAATAATGGTGCTTCGGCGCCAGTGTTTTGTATTGTAAATACTCAACTTAAAATAAATATTATTATTATTATTATTAGTAGTAGTAGTAGTAGTAGTAGTAGTAGTAGTAGTAGTAGTACGTATTTTATGTTGCTGTAAAGTAGATGCAATATGGGCGTGGCCTCTTAAAAAACCCAGTCTGCTCTTATCATAATCTTGAGAATGTAATTTTTTTTTATTGGAAATGGTTTCAAATGGACCTTAAACGTTATGTTGTACCAACCTGCAATGATCAAGGTCACAACAAAATCAGCCTAATAGGGTAATATTATACATAAACAGGTTTTCTTATCTATGAAAATAATTTATATCAGAGAGATAGGATATGATCAATTCTAGAAGGGACAAAATATACTTATACAAAGACTACAATACTTTGTATCGCAACCCATGTATAATCATATGGGGTATATTATTAGCCAGCAAACTGTCCTTTTCAAAATTGCTTTATAATAATTCCTACAGTTGTTATCAAGTCTGTAGACTTCGAAAACTCTGCTTTGTATAACATCATAAAATTGACTTGTTACACACAAAGCAATGCGATACGATGTGATATGATATGACGTGATACGGTTCAAGAAATACATGCAAGACTGATGCACACTGTGTGGATATCTGGTACAGCGTACCACCACCAAAACATCAAATACTATTGGCTATATAACAAATATTGTCGACGAAACCCCACCGAAACGTAATCTATAAATCAAATGGACTTGGTAACAAACATAAACATACACGATATATATATATATGTATATATATATATATATATATATATATATATATATATATATATATATATATATACATACATATATATCGGACAAGCAACATGTTTGAAGAAATGGAAACATAATCTGCATGTAAATAAATTTCATGAGTTGACTGCATTGTTGCTGTTAAAAAAACGCCCAGCATATCGTAGACTTGGCCCATGTTGTGTTCGTTGATGAAGAGCAGGTTTGTAAGAAAACGTCGGTCGTGCAGGTTTATAATTATTCGTCGCAGGTGCACTTGAGTTGTTCCATGCATCGACAACGTTTAACTATGAATCATTTAGATAGATTATTATGGATATGACAGTTACAAGTCGTCACTGGTACAAAAAGATATGTATTTAAAATTGGCAGATGGAGAGTTAGCGACTTTCTGCGTCTGAAGTTTCACCGAATTATTCCAGTAGTGTATTCCACTTCAAAGATCGTTGATACTTGAGTATGAGTGGCTGAAGTTTCTACCGGCGGATGAGTTCACAGAAGACCGTTTCTTCACATCGCGAATGACTGCGTCAAAGCAAGTATTGATATGACCACGACAGCCTCGTAAATCAACAGGGTACGGGTATTTATGTCTTTCTCACATTTGTTCAGAACACTGGGGACGCGGAAGATTATGATTCATCGTGCAACACTAAAAGATGTCGACTTGATCGATTCCGGATAAAAAGCACCCATCACTTTTATATTGATCCAAAACTCCAGAAGTTATATGGGGTTTTGATCGACTGTATTCTATGAAACATAAAAATATCAAACATTTTGGTGGGATTTCCATCAATCGTCGCAACTGGAGGCATCAATAAATCATGCAGTATTCGAGGGAGACCACATCCAAAGCGCGTTTTATACCGCTATCTGAGCGTCTATTGTGTCAACTTGCCAACTCCAGCTCTTGTCATACAAGGCCTAAACATTCAAGTTAGATGATAATCGCACCAACGTTGACACGATGCTGTAATTTTTTGAAAATTTATGTTGGCAATTGTTCATATCAATTGCAGCTGGTTTGATCGGGAAAAATGGACAAAAAGTATTTAATAATAGGGCAGCGTACACATTGGCCTGGGAACACTTTACCTAATGATAATTGCTTACCACACGGGCAGAGAGTATACCTGGCGATTTCGTGTCAAATGATCCAGACGTCTGAACAGTGCTGTTGACAACACGGAGAAACACTGATAAGGGACGGCCTTGATTATAGTCATTACAGTTTATGGAAGATTAGGTGTATATTGTTTATATGCAGGTTCGGCTTATTGTAACAAAACTTCGAGAGCAAGTTAGGTGCGTTTTTGATGGTTGACTACTTGAGAAATATAACAAAGTGATAAGGCAACATGCCAACACAAAGTGCCAGTGAATGATGTACCCTCTGCGGTAAAATGTCAATGAATGTCGCCGGCTCTTCTAATGGCACAATCATCGTCCGGCACACCAATAAAATTTTGCCCTGTAGGGGACAACTTGTTGGTCTTGGTCACCATTTCACTTCAAAATATACATAGTTCCCAACAACACTCCGTTTTCCCGTAAATTGGAATTTGTGTGCCCCGTCTTGTTTATTTCCATTCATATAAAGAAACCAAGGCAAGATGTACACATTTTGGCATGCTAAGTTGTACAGACAGTTATTACCGGATATATCACTTAATCACTGCTGTCACAAGAAACAGGGGTCATTCATATAACACGAAACACAAGTCAGTGCTGTTACATGAATCACAAGATGTGAATCATAGGACGTTGCACTTCTACAGATTATTCAAAGTGGGGGTGGGGAAATATACCCAGCGTCAATGTGGACTGAACTATGTGCCAATAGGGGAAGATGCTAAGAGTCGGAATTGTTTTATTTGTTCAGGGACGTGGAATCCAATCTCTGATTTAATTCCACATCCCTGGTCAAAGAGGCTAGCAAACACCTCAGTATGCCATGCGGTATAAGGTGGGGGGGGGGGGGCAGTGGGCTAGGGTATACTGAGACACATCTTGGCCCTGACTCTCGCTCTGTGAAAAAGCTATATTGAGCACCTCCAGCCCTTTGCCGCCTTTCAGGACACCAGGTGTTGTACGGTCTTTAAATGAAAGTCTATTTTTATGTAGATATCGAGACTAGGGTCAGGCGGCAGTAGAAGCTCTATTAATTGTTGTTTTAGTATTGATTATTATTAGTTATGTGCATATTATTGGTAATGGTGTGGTGGTCTCTTTGGGTGATTAACTGGACAGACATCATCCTGGGTAAGCATTAAATTGACACCGTAGCAGACCACGGTACAGAGAGTTAATGATGCTGGTGATCTCAGCAGTGACGAGGGCCAAACGACTGTCAGTGCACTGGAGCCTGAACATTTCACTGTTGTCAGGGTATTTGCCCTGATAGCTAAGGTGGTGCTAAAATCCGATTAGCACTGTCTTGAAGAGGCCATTAACCTCCACAAGAAAACAAAGATGGTCATTTCTACTGGACAAAATAGCCTTTTCTATTGTGTTTTTTCTCCTGTTTCTCTGTGAAGAAATTATGTTCTTTCTTTATCCAATAATTCATTTCGCTGAAGGAGTCCGGCAGGAAGCATAACTTCAATTTCAGCGCCAGAGATAGAAGGGGGAATTCAAGCAGTGCCAGTGATGTCATACAAATACAACTAAAAATCCGGGTAGAAAACCAGATGTTTCTGTGATCACTTTTCATTTCTCTGAGGCTCTAGGAGATTCTTGGGGCTGGGAAAGAGAGAGCGAGAGAGTTATGCTAAGCAGAGTCATAACATCGGTTTGACAGGGGGCCTTTATGCAGGGACCAGCGTTCCACAAATTAAACGCCACCCGTTGGAGAAACGAAAAATCCCGCAATTTTGACAGTAACCAATGCAGTGCCCCACAGAGCCTGATCCCAGGCAAAGAGATATAAAACATGAATGTTAAATTATATTTACCACGCTGGCGCAGATGTCGAGCATGAATAAGGAATTCACCATTTGCCTCATGAGGCAGGTGACAAGCACCAATGGGAATCCAGTGTGGGCCCCCCACGTGATTGAATGTTTAATTGCTAAGTTCCAAAGACAATAAGAGGTGTTCATATTTAACTATATTAACTGCAGACCTGCTCTGGTATCTTCAGTTTCCAGGCAATAGAACTATGCCTAGGCCACGATGAGGACTCTTGTACCAATTGTGTCATTTAATCATCCAGAAATAACACTTTTCCACCAAAAAAATGAAATTCTCTTAACATGTTCATGCAACTTAAAACTTAGTCCATGACTTTTTAAAGCTTTTTGCTTTCTGGTGTGTTCCGTTTATCATAGAAACTAATTTGGCCCTGCTTGAAAGCCTACATGAATCTGCCCTCCTTCCTGTTCTTTCTGCAGCTTAGGTGGCAGCACAGGATCCCAGTAAATATGAGTAACATCTGTTCAAGACATGACCAGCTTGCCTTGTGACATTGCTATGGAGATCTGACTGTTTTGTTATTGACGATAAAGTTAGTCTTTGTGTTCAACTTTGAGTTACAAGACACAGCACTTTTCAGAACACATGAGAAAATGCATTCGAGGGGTTCCGCGTCCTTCAGCTTCAAGTTCTGTACTGTATTTACAGTACTTCTATGTTTAACGCCAAAACAGGTGATATATTGCTCAGTCATCTTATACATGGTAATGATAGACTTTCTTATTATCTAAATTTAGATGTATATTTACTGCTATTTAGAGCTTCCTTTGTGATTCCAAACGCATGAGTGACATCATCATATTGTATAATTGAATTATCCTCGGAAATGTATTGTCCTGTGTGTCTTGTACATACTATTGTGAGGGCGGGTAAGGGGATTCCCGTACTGGCGTACTGGGGCTTTTCATTTACCGTACTGGCGTACTGGAAGCCCTCTTATTTTACGTACTTCGTACTATCCAAAATTTTGAAAGATTTTTATTTTCCCTACTGCGTACTCCAGAAAAATAATTACCTGTACCAGCGTACTGAACCCCCCCCCCTCTATTGCGTGTCTCTCTGTGTCTGAAGAGCCAGTTTTGTTTGTAGCTACTGCCCTATTTGGTGATCCAGTGTAAATAAATATGTTTAGATAAAGACGATAATAAATAATCTTGGTGGCAGAAGTACCAAAATAGTTGCCAACCTCGTCGAATGTAGAATAGAGCTGTCTTTATACTCCTCATATGTACTCTTTCTCTTTACTTTTCAGCTCATCGTTTCCAAATTCTTGAAGAAGGGGTTGCACTTTACCTCGGCTGTTTACTTTTTGAAAAAAAGTAACTAACTGATTAATGCCATGCATCGTTAATTATATGTTTTAACAGATCAAACGATGTCACAATTGATATCTGCTTGAGTAACAAATGTATGCCCAACTATGTGCTTGATGCTTGTTATATCGGCGATAACTGGAAACATTTAAACGGAACGGCGTTCAAAGGAATGACTGAATGAACCAAATGCTCATAATTTGATACGTGTCACATGGAAAGCAGAGGTTACACGTTCAAGTAGATGATTGTGAAAGCACATTCTTATCATCAGAAGTTTGAAAAAATAAAGGTGCGGAATGAAATAAGCAAGGTAAAAAATGAAGAGAAAGAATAAGTATGAAAACCGAAAACAGCAAGCAAGAGAAGGTATCTATCTTTCATGTGTATGTGAATAAAAGGATCCAAGTTTGGAATTCCTATAAGCACTGATCCTGAAGAAGATAAGGTACTTGGAATTTATAAAGTTATTTTGCTATGTATGGGGTAAGATTATGTTTGATGTATCACATAACCAGTCATTCCGGACTATGAACAGCTTCAATGCATTATAATTGAACATCGTTTTAACTTTGATGTAACGTGCATTTTTTTCTTCGAATTTTATGCCTGTGATTTTTTCTTTTCTTTTTTTGCAATTTCAAGGTCCATTGCCTTTGGTCGGAACCGATATGGACAGTTTGCATGATAGGTATGCAAATATGGTATGGTAATAACCCTACATTATTATAAGAGATAAGGTGGCATGTTTTTGGCATTATGGACTTTAATTGAATTTAAATTAGTGTTTTTCCATGAAGAGGCTATTCGGATCTTAAAGACTTATCGTACTCTGGACATTGTCATTGACGTCGGTGAGTGGCTTCCACATAATGCATGCCACATCGAAACAACATCCCAGCCTTTAATTGCCGTGCTACATCATAAAACCTTGTTTAATGACATAAACACAGTTAATGATAATAATTGAACATCTTTAGACTGGATAGCCAGTTCACTCACTGACTGTTCTTCCACAGGGTCCAGTAGGCAGATCTTAGCCCGATTATCCTGAACTTAATGTAGGAGGAAACCGGAGTATCGGAGTACCAGTTTTTTTGGTTCTTTTCTCACTTAAAAGGTTGGTTACATGTGTTATCACGGGAGACTGGTCTCCAATCGTACACAAGGATTGGGCTTCGGACATAAACTATATTGCCTGTTCCACAAAATTCACATGCCCATACACAATTAACTTTTTGCTGTCGGTGCAGTAAAGTTACAGAAAAGTCCACTTACCTGTAATGGCTGTTCTGAATATTGCTTTCCATGCAGGGACAATATCAACTGCACATGAACACGTGGTGTATCTCACACGGCACCAACTGGGTTGTCTCTGCTGCCACAGGCACGACAAGCAACCGGTGTCAGGCATGTCACGGCGGCCTATACGGAACCGGATTGTATCCTGCTACAGAACACTGACAGAAGGCGTTGTACATGGATTGTTTACTTAAAAATGACGGTGACTGATTTACAAACTTCAAGCATCTGCACTCACAACTGTAACTATTCGAATGACATCAACATTGATTCTAGATTAAATTGGCCGTGTAAGGGGATATGAAAAAATGATATAACGTATATGTTTCAATATTGAACGTGACACACACAAAGGGTTATTTGTAGTTTAAATGAAATGTTTGCATGGACATTAGTTTACAAGCGTGTCAGGTGCATTTACTCATGCACAGATATCACAGCTATACTTCATGTGAAAATATGCGTAAATTACGATACACCCGTAGAGATACAGTGAATAATTCTCCCTTACCGATAAAAATGACATTTGATGTAATTTGGCATTGCTTTTTTGCTTGACATGTGACTGGTTTGTAATAAGATACGACAAAACGTGGTGAAACTACCAAAAGAGAGCAATTTTTTTTGCAATATATCTTGAACAGACATTTTATCACAACTGACTGGTTCGTTTACCAAGTACCGATAATGGAAATAAATTTATGTTCTGCACCAAATAGGACTGCGCGTGCTTATAGCTATGTCTTCTCAACATAACTTATACTACTAACAAAATACTACATAGAGAGTGGTTTGGTTTAGTTTTTAGTTCTTACAGACTTTATAGTAGTAACCAAATAAAGACGTTCTCAAGGATTTTAAGTCGTTAGCACTATTGGGAATTTTCAACAGACAGGATCACACAGAAACCACAGCATCGCCATCCTACGCAAGATTCGGTCTTCGTAACGCTCAATGGATGCATTTATGCAGACGTTGACCTTTTCCCAAATTGAGCTCATTAAGTCGATCAGTGACCCGAGTCCAGGTCAAGGTAAAAAAATTTTAAAAAGTGCTTCATGCTTTGAATCACATCAGGATTTTGAAAAGCAGCTACATTTTTGTTCCAATTACAGAGGAAATAAACCGCTAAAAAGCAGTTGAACGGAACTGACCTGATATCCCCACTGTCTCTCCTTACCCCCACTGTCTCTCCTTACCTGCTCCTATTCTTATCCTTTCCATGTAGATGGGTCTTTTCTTGCCCTACCCCTTACAAAAATTGTGGATTTTAAACAAATTCGAATTTTGGTGTTTCAAATGTGAACGTGACTCTTTGATATGTACCGATTGTTGGAAATGTGACAGGAATAATTCGTCAGTCGTGTGATGAACTTTTAAAAACAAGACATTGAACCAGGATATCTGAGTACCTTTGTTTAATTGTTATCAATTAAACATATACCCCATACCCGGGATTTCATATCCCTAATAAGGTTTAATCCACTAGGGAAGTAAAACGACATCGATTACAAATCTACAGAAGCATGCTCAGTATCTTGAGGCAGTCTTCATATTAAGGGGCCGTCTGTAAAGCTATTTTGCAGTATAAATTTTAGAAAATCAAGAATTGTTTCTTTGTAGAATAGGAAAGATAAGGTACCAATCTACAATACGGCCGAATGTTGAGTTTGAAAAATGTCAATTTTTATGAGAATTTTGTAGCTAAAGAAATCATGGTTTTTGGCCAAACACCCACATGGTTATGTATTTAAGACAGAATGTAAATGAGCTGTCAGTCAGACCTGGGTCTGCTAGGCAATGGGAAGTGATAAGCTGCTCATAGGTTGGGGAGAAAAATGAGCCAGTGGGCCAGGGAGAGAACAATGGACCAGTGGACCAGGGAGAGAACAATGGACCAGTGGGCCAGGGAGAGAACAATGGACCAGTGGGCCAGGAAGAGAACAATGGGCACTCCTTATCTGTAGTTTTTGCGACTGAAACCAGCTATTAAGAAACCACATCTTTGTGATCATCTCTCGGGAAAACTTCAAAGATTCCTTTTTAAACATAGATTTAAAAGATATATTTTCATGACAACACATCGAAAATGTAGTATTACAAGAGTACATCTCACAAGACAAGTATCAATCAAAGAAAGTGAGTATATTTTCCTAAATGGCGAGTTTACCGCTGCCAGAGAGCATATTAGACCTAAATTGCAGTTTCTCACAATTCCAATTTTCGTCCGACTTCTCAGAGGTTTTCAACAGATTGTTCGTAAGTGGTTTAACTGATTTTGATGAAATAAAAAGCTCTTAAAAATATATTCTTGCCTAGGAACGGTTTGTGGCGTTTGTAGATATTATCATATTTTGTATTTTTTTTCAATGTTGAATTACACAAAGTGGAAAATTAAAACAGTGCCTCCTTTATAAATAAAAAAAAATCGTTCATTTTGCTTTTAAACGAAAAAACAAGAAAACCGTTCCTAGACATTACATCAAAGTTTTATATCAAATTTGAAGATTTTCTAGTAAATATCATGGTTTGTAGGCCCAGAAAACCTCTTAAGTGGATCCCTTTGTAATACATCGCCTATCACCTCAAATAACGAGAAACTGATGACTTTTTCTTTACATAATAAAAATATAGATTCATATCTAAAAGAAATTGTATGGGGGGGGGGGGCTAACGGCAATATTTTATAAAGGAGAGTAGAACTACGAAAGATAATTTGCTGCTTAGCAAATCAGTGTGTGTGTCTTCAAAGCATATTGGTGTGGCAATGTACAACTTTTCCATAACACAGGAATAGAAGTTGGAAGGGCATCTCTATCTATTATAGCTTTGAAGTTATGCAAGATTTAAAATTTCTAATGGTGCTATTTAGCATAATTTAAATTGCTACAACTTTTATTTTTAATTCATTAGTTGCGCAATGGTCAACAACTCCCTAGTAGAAGTTAAAATGACATCTCTATCTATAACAGTTTTGAAGATATTCAGGTTTTAAAATTTCTAATGCTGCTAATTAGCATATTTTAAATTGCTACAGCTTTTGTTTCAAGTGCATTAGATGCGCACTGGTCAATAACCCCCTAGTAAAAGTTAGAATGACATCTCTATCTATTATACTTTTGAAGATATTCAAGTTTTAAAATTTCAAATGCTGCTAAATAGCATAATTTAAATGGCTACAACTTTTGCTTTAGATTCATTACATGCGCAATGGTCAATAACTCCCTAGTAGAAATGAAAATGACATCTCTATCTATAATAGTTTTGAAGTTATTCAAGTTTTAAAATTCCCAGTGCTGCTAATCAGCATAATTTAAATTGCTACAACTTTGTTTTAAAGTCATTAGATGCACACTGGTCAATAACCCCCTAGTAGAAGTTGGAATGACGTCCCTATCTATTACACTTTTGAAGATATTCAAGATTTAAAATTTCGAATGCCCCTAATTTGCATAATTTTAAACATCTTCATTCCTCTGTACAAAACGGTCAAAGTTCCTGTATGGAGGTATAATCATGCCAAGTTTGGAATTTCTATTTATAATAGTGTCCGAGAAAAGTGTCGGACAAGTTTGCTGGTACAGAACAAAGAAAGAAAGAAAGAAAGAAAGAAAGAAAGAAAGAACTAGAAAAGAAGATTTGCTTCAACGCAAATCTGTCTGGGTGCCTTCAAAAGTTGTAAATATTAAATGCTACAACTTTTATCCTTTGGTACTTCACATTAAATTAAGCTTATGGCTGGATGCAAATTTCAAAGTCCGAATGACCTTGTCCTTTGACCTTTACAGGTCACATGTAAATGCGCCGTGTTACAATACATACAATTTAAGCCCAACACGAACCAAATCGGATGAAAACTGAGCAAGTTATGGCAAGATGAAACTTTCAAAGGGCCAAATGACCTTGACCTTTGCCCTTTTGAGGTTACATGTTCTTACAAAAATGTGCTGTGTTGCAATATCTACAATTTGAGTCCAACATGATTAGAATTTGATGGAAATTGGCCACGTTATGACTGGATGAAACTTTCAAAGGTCCAAATGACCTTGACATTTGACCTTTAGAGGTCACATGTAGTTTTAAAAATGTGCAGTGTTACAATAGCTACAATTTAAGCTCAACGTGATCAACATTAGATAAAAATTGACCAAGTTATGGCTAGAAGAAAGCCACCATCGAAATTGGTCTTTGACCTTGAAATGACCTTTGACCTTGAGATGACCTCTACCTGAAGTGAACCTTGACCTCAAAAATGACATTTTGGCCTTAAATTGACCTTTGACCTTGACATGACCTTGACATTTGAGATGACCTTTACCTTGCTATGATTGAACTCCTACACACTCGGAACCACATCTACTATGGTATATAAGATATTGAAGGTTTAAAACTTTAATTAGCCCTCATTTGCATAATTTTGAAAAGCTTGACCTCTCATTTTAAAAAGGCCAGACTTCATCTATAGAAGTATAATTGTGCCAAGTTTGGAGTTTCTACGTGTAATACTTTTCAAAAGAAATGTCGGACAAATTTGCCTGTGAAGAAGAAAGAAAGAAAAAAAGAATTCCTAGAAAAACAATGTGTCTATGTGGCAACACAGACATAATTTCAGGAAAAAACAGAAAAGTGTGTGTTGACACACACACTTTAACAAGATACCGTGACGCTCTATATGCTGAGCTTTACAGACGGCCCATTAAATTATGTGTTCATTACTACTAGTAATCTGAAACTGCATGTGTGGTATTTTGATGTTGTCGTTAATCAATCATTGTCTGTAACAGAACTTAAATGTTGAAATTCATGAATGTTTCACATCAATCAGTGACTGTTTCATGGCATAAATGTTTCAATTCATGAATACCTTGTCTCAATCATTAACTGCTACATAGCATAAATTTTTCAATTTTGAACACCTTATACCAATCATTGTGTGTGACAGAGCACAAAGGTTTCCATTTATGAATCCTTTAAGACATGTTACTTCGATAAAGTATAAAGTTTCGTGTGTATTCGTCAAAACTGCACTATTACAGAAACATAGACAGAGACACACGCATGCTATATTCACAAAAGAATATGTCTGTTGGTATGGGACCATACAGAGATACAAAAGAAGAATCGGACGTCGAAATTTAATTGTATATATATATATATATATATATATATATATATATATATATATATATATATATATATATATATATATATATAATAGCTGTATTATTAAAATGATACCAGGTGACATAGCTGTATCATTACAATTGCAAAAGGTGACATGGCTGTATTATTGTAACAGGCTCGAAATGACATGATTGTATTATGACATGATCTGACATGGCTGCATTATGACATGATCTGACATGGCTACATTATCACATTGAGACATGTTGACATGGTTGTATTATCACAATTACACAGGGTAACATTGTTACATTATTGTAATGACACGAGGTGGCATGGTTGTATTTTTGCAATGACACAAGAAGACATTGGTTTGGTTTGGTTTAGGTTTAAACATATTTATTTTCACTGGACTACCCAATAGTACAAAATATAACTAATGTAGGGGTTCTCCAGACACGGAGACGCACAAAATGATATGTACAAGACGCATAGGACAATACAATGTACAAATATGTGACTATGCACTCAAGAACACATGCTGTAATACAATTAAACAACAAACTCAATATTTAAGATTGCAATCCAATCAAAAACATGCATATATACACAAATAGATTTAGTAACAAGCTAATGCATCCTCAACACGGGACGACTGAAGGGGAGGTTATAGCCTGCTGGGCTCGGCCGAAGCACACTGGCTGCAAACTCACACTGCCACCGTGGAGTCACCAGTGCGCCCAGCAGCTCGCGTGTTCCTTCCCGCCTTGTCATTGTCGGACCCACCTGTGGAGTGTTGACCCATATGTGGGAGCATTATAAATGTATTCTTACAGACCTGATGGATGAACCAATGATCTGAAGTATAAATATGCAAGTGAGATTCGATAGAGAACATGGTAGTATTAAAGGTACATGCACTGCAACAGTATATACTGATTTCGTATACATATGGGGTAAGATGTTACCCTGTTACAGTATAAATCTGCGTGTTTCAACAATAAAATTTTGCATTGCTCTGAAAATTACTGTATCGCATTTTTCTGAAAGTTCTTTACTCCCGAATAATAAGATATTGCTTAGGCTGTCACTTGCAACATGCATGATAAGGCTTGGAATAACACCAGGGGCTAACAAAGGAGTGATGGTTAGCACGAGCTTCTTTCTTTCCTGGACATATTACTAGTAGTTAGGGCAGTAGAGACAAAAGTGTTTAAAATCCTCAGTTGGGTGGGAGCTGTTGAATGATACTAACTTTATGGAGATCGGAATTGAGTCTAGAGAATCTTGATCGTAACTGAGTCTGACAGATGCTAACAATCGCTTACCATGGGAGTAGAAATCCGGAGCAAAGTCGGCCCGTAGCAGAGTGGCTTTGAGCTTCGACTTAAAGATCTGAACGGACAAGGAGTTTCGGATATCAGTGGGGGAGATTATTCCATAGTTGGGTGGCATCAGGGAGAAAGGAATTTTTATACCGGTGGGTGCGGCAATTGATGAGGCGAAGGTTGCTGATAGGCCTATGGCGGAGCGTACGACCAGCAGTGGCGGGGGCGCAAGGTATAAGGTTGAATAATTAGGAAGGAGTTAAGTTAAAATACATTTTATAGAAAAGTATTAATTTGAAATATTTGCGTCTCCTGGCTAGTGTAGGCCAACCAAGTTCACCTAAGAGTTTGTTATGCGATGTATGCCTTAGTGCGCCAGTGCATATTTTAGCTGCCTCGTACTGAATCGACTCAAGTGAATCACTCAGACCTTGCTCACAGTTATCGAATACATGTAACACACCCATATTCAAGAATTAGCTGAAGCATTGAAAAACATAATCTTTCCAGTGTTTTTCGGAATAACTTAAAACGTGAATCTTCGAAGAAGTCCTACACGCTGGCTGGCTTTGTTTGTGATGCGTGTGACATGCGCACGCCAAGAAAGATTGTTGGCTAGAGTAATTCCAAGGTGAGTATGGGTGTCTTCCTCTGGTATGGCGGTACAACCTAGAAGGACAGGGAGATGATGAGGTTTATTGATTTTGGCCTAGAAAATAACTGAAATGGATTTTATGGCATTAATAATACTCGTTTATTCTAGTAGGTTCATTTATTATCTGGAAAAGATTCAGTTGAGCTACAAGATTGAAGAGAGACATGCCAGGTTCACTATTTTGATGGGTGCAGTTCCAGTCAACACACTTATCATTGAAGTCACTTGTGAGTATCAATATATGCGGGTTACTTTCAGTTGTGGATGAGATGGAATTTAACAGTGACTCAAGAGAAGTATTGCGGATCTCTGCGGGTTGACTGGGAGGTCGATAGTAATACTCTATCAGAACTGGCCCATGTTGGTTCATAATTTCCACCCAAGACCAATATTAGCACCAATGGGAACACAGAAAAACACAAACAATAAAATACCAAATTCATGCCCTTAAAGCCCAGCTGTCAACACAATGTACTATGCCTCAAGATACCCCTTCTGATGATGATATTGGCACAAATCAATATTTTCTTCTCTCCCTCAAAGAGATAAATGGAACAGATTCCAGGTTGACACAGCTGCAAGTTGTAATACACTGCCATACCACATTTTCACAAAGTTCAATGCCAAACTTGTGCCTTCGAAATCTATCCACAGTCCCTACTGAAGGATCAGACTGCTTTGACACAATTGACTTTGAAGTAATCAACACTGATGCCAATAAACCAGCTCTACTAGGTCTTACAGACTCTATTCAGCTTAAACTGGTTAGCTTTGACCAGAACAGAGTGAGTATTACAAAACGTCTCTCAGCCCCTCAAGCTACAGCTGAACTTAGGGTGATGAGTGATAGCAAAGCTAAGCCTTGGTCAAGCTGGAAAGATTATCTGTTAAAGAACTATGCTGACAATTTTGAAGGCTTGGGCAAATAAGGAAAACCCTGTGTCGTTTATAATGGACAGCTCAGTCAACCCCCTTCATGCAGGTATACATAGTCTACCATTCTCAAAACACTCGCTGACCAAACAAAATTTGGACGAAATGGTCCTGGCTGCAAAATTTACTTAAGTACATGAACCACCAGACTGGTGTTCTAACATGACTGTAGGTGAAAAAATGAAGCCAAATGGTGAGACAAAGATCCTACAAAACCATCAACAAGGCAATAATTTTCTCAAAATATCCTATTTCCACTGTGCAGGAAATTTTATCTGCTTTCAGCAACCAAAAATACAAAGGGTTTACAATATTGGATGCTCATGACGGTTTCACACAAGTTGAACTTGATGACCAGTCTAGCAAGTTGACAACAATGCAAACTCCCTGGGGAAGGTACAGATGGCTATGTTTAACATATGGTCTCTCCTCTGTACCTGAGAAATTTCAAAAGCTCATGCATGAGGCACTTGATGGACTACCCAGTGTTGCTAACATCCATGATGACATTATTTTGTTTGGACTTTGAGACACACAGAAAGAAGCAGATATTGACCATGACAAAAACCCTATAGCACTTATGGAAAGAGTGAGACAATGGCAGTTGAACTTAAATCCATCCAAAGTTCAATTCAAACTGGACAAGATTCGATGCATGGGATACATCATTACCAATGATGGTGTATTACCTGACCCAGCCATAGTTGCCCCAATCCAAGAGATGGCAACACCGAAGGATAAAAATGCAGTCCAGAGATTTCTTGTGATGATCAATTACTTGACTTCATTCTGTCCCTCCTTATCTACTGTTATTCACCCACTGCATAACTTAACAAGGATTGACATAACATTTTCCTGGTCCTCTGTACATGAACAAGCCTTTAGGAATGCCAAAAATCTCATAGCTGGTGCCCTTGCCTACTTTGACCCAAAAAACCCCACATAACTATCCAGACAAATGTGTCCAACAAAGCACTGGGAGCATCCCTTTTACAGCTGAATTCTGAAGGACAGCTCTGGCTGGTAGCCTTTACGTCCTGCCAAATGCGTCAAAATAAAACTATGTGGGCTCAAATTGAAAAAGAGACACTTGCCATGTGTGCAGCATGAGAAAGTGGGACTTGTGGTTTCATGAAAAGTTGGTAGATGTCCATACTGACCACCAGCCTCTTGAAACAATCTATAAGACACCCCTTGCCAAAGCCCCATAATGCCTACAGAAGCTAATGCTATGTCTTCAATGCTACAAACTTAATGTCAAATACAGGAAAGACAGTTCATTAGTTTTAGCAGACAATCTTTATAGAGTCCCCTTACTCGCGAGGAATGAATCAGCCCTGACTTATTTTGAATTTTTCCATGTGAACATTGAGCAGTGTAACTGGCAGTTATATTTTGAATTCACACCCAAAACAATTCAACCACTACAGAGATCCATTAAGAGGGCCAAATAATGGCTCACCTAACCAAGGTCATCTCTTATTGGTGGCCCAAGGATAAATTTAAGTTGCATGTCTCTCTCATGATGTATTGAAATTTCTGGGATGAAATGTCAATCGCCGATGGGATAATAAGCTCCAGCTCCCATGCAAAAAGAGAAGCTTACAAAAGTATCTGCCTCCCACTCAGGGGCAGAGAGTAACATCAGAATGAGTAAGGATATAATTTTTGAAGCAGCCATAAAAGACGTGTGATATCTGTGGACAATATGCTCAATATGCACCACAGCATGCAAAAGAACCAATGCTATCCCAAGCGATACCATAGTATCCCTGGCAGTTTGTAAGTCAAGATTTGTTCACCTACAAGTAAAAAAACTATTTGGTCTCTGATGACCATTTTTCCTTACTTTATAGAAACAGATGAACTTTCGGATACTGTGTCAGAACACTTGTAGAAAAAACTAAGACCCATTTTGCTATGGAATCCCAGACAAGTTTTTGCCTGATAATGCTGCCCAGTACACCAGTGCCACATTTTTAAAATTGTGTGAAGAACGTGGAATTAATCATGTGACATCTTCCCCATACTGGCCCCAAGGAAATGAGAAAGCCAAGTCAGCAGTCAAGGTGATCAAGAACTTCATGAGAAAAATCTACAGACTTGAACATGGTTCTACTGCTGTATACGAAGATGCACTAACAGGAACACTCAGTTTAGCTCTACAGTGCTTAGGACATAGAGCAAGGACCACTATACTTGTATCAACAAAGCTGTTGGTAATGGAAACTACCCAATCGAGTCTTGTTCAGTCCCAAATTGGGACTAAACACCAGAAATCGAAATGCCACAACAGAGATCTCTGATCTCTTACCAGGAGACTTTGAATATCTCAAGCTATTACCATACAACAAAGGACAGCTTTGGCTATTTGGCACTGTAATAAAACAGAATACACCACAAGCTTATGTGGCAGAGATATCTTCAGGCATGACAAGGCACAAATGTGCTCACATCCATCTAGCAGCCTCTCCACCCACTCAACAGTTAAACTTATCTCCATCTGCTGTTGCCATGTCACTAACACCCATTCAACCTCATCATGCTCTGACAGCTCAACATCCACAAGCTGTCACTACAGATACAGCTGACATGGAGCCCCAAAAAAGCACTGATACCATGAGACAACCTACCACTGTGGGTCTTACTCCAGATTCCTTTGATAGTGCTTTATCACAAGACTCTAACAACTGTCACAATGGCCCCCATCTCAAATTTAAGTGGACAGTTACCATCTACAGAATCCTACAGCACTAAATCTGGTCGCCTTGTCCCCCCCCCCCCCCAAAAAAAATAAATAAAAAAAAAATAAAAAAAATAAGAAATAAATGATCCCTCCATGTGATTGGACTGAACATGTACATTATATTGTCAATCAAAAACCGAAAAAGTGTAAATTGATGCTGCCAAATCGTATTTTGCTCATAGTTTGCCAGGTTTATATAACAGACATTATATAGATCTTTATATGAGATAATTTCATCAGATGAAAGACGTTTCAAAAGACAAGTTGTATACCATCACTAAGTCAGAGTTGTCATGATCCTAGTTTTCTGCTTTCTTTTTTGTTAACACAGAGGGGATGTTACAGGCTGCCTCTGGATACCTGCCCCTATGTACAACATATTAGTTATATCATAATGCATGCTCCCTTGGCCAGGCAGTCCCAGCTTGTGCTGCTCCTTGCCTAACACCACAAACCTCAACTAGTACTTCAGCATTTAGTCTATAACATCTTACTTCAAACAATTTACTATCTGCCAAAAACTCTGGTCTCAAGAAAATTTTTTCCACTATAAATCAGCTTGTTAGCATACTTCTTACTATTTACCGTGGACTTGAGTTGGGCTATGAGGATCATATGGTTTTAGTAGACATATCCTAGCCTTTTGATAGAGTTGGAATGCTGTCTACTTTTAAAACTGAAACAGTTCAGCTTTGAAGATCCTGTCTTACCATTTATAGAAAGCTGCCTCTCAAATCAACTTCAGCACATTACTCTTGGAGGACAGACCTCCTCTTGGCTCCCCATAGAAGCTGGAGTGCCCCCAGGTTCCATCCTTGGCCCCCTACTTTTCCTCGTTTACATAAATGATATTGCTGATAACATTATCTGTGCCATCTGATTATTCACAGTTGATACTAGTATTCTTGGATTTGTCCACGAGCCAACTGCCACAGCTGAAAGCCATAATTCTAACCTTGTACAAATACATCTTTGGGGTAAGCTCCGGTGGATGACATTTTACTCGTGTTGACCCAGGGATGAAACTAATTTTATTTCATAAGCAACACCTTGGGCCATATGAATATGTGGCAGGATTTATAAAAACTCATTGCAAAAATTGGGACATTTGGGGTCAAAGGTTGCACCGTTTCGTCACCGCACAGTAACCATGGTAGTGCAGCCTCTGCAAAACACGATGGTGTGGTGTTGTTATCATTCCGAGTAATGTCGACATGGTACATTAATACTGGAGCAATCAACTAAATTTTATAGTTTTAGTTTTATCAAAATGTTCAAATGTAACAAGCCTGTCACACTGAACAAGATATGAGTAAAATTCATGATGCTTGACAGAAAAAAATGCGGGATGTTACAGTAAATCATGCCTGTGATCATGCAGACGTGTATTCCCATGATCATGTGACTTCTATTCTGCCGCCCATGTTGTTTCGAAAAACTTTAACTGCACAAACTAAAGACTCGTTATTTTACACCTCCAAGGGTACCTAAAATTTTGGTGAACTGACATGGAAACTGCACAGGAGTATTAATATGTAATTTGTGACCTTCTGGTAGTCACTTTCAGTGAAACTTGATAAAAAAAAGACCCTTGCTCATTCAATCCTGCATGTTGCTTGTTGCGCAAATGAGGAAACAATTGCCCAGTAGCACACTGTGTATGCTACCAAATACTGGCATAGCGCTAAGCCTTAAAGATTTATTCATATCATACAGATGTAGAGAATCTAAGAAAGAAAATGGGCTTTGTTGCCTTTATTATTCATTCAACAAGATTTTATGCAAGAAGTAAAATCGGGCTCGCTGCTTTTATTATACATTCAAGAAGATTTAATGAAAGAACAAAGAAATTGGCCTTTGTTGTTTTTATTATATATGGAAGAAGATAAGAGGACAGAGAAATTGGGATTCCTTTGAACGAGGTAAATTGTTCTTTCAATTTCTTGCAGTCACTGCAGTGGTTTTCCGAAATTCTACCCCTTGCCATAATTTGATCTGATTCATTTTTCATTGATACTTAAGAAACAACCGTGTCCATGACAACTCTACAGGGCGAAGATTGGGTACTTTGTAGACGTAGGACACCATTCGTTCCTACCAGATATAGCACACAAATTCTCTACCTTTCAAAACTTTCCGCCCAACATGCATGGATTTCGAGCATGTGGTTCAACTTTTTGTCCGTGCATGTTTTTGCATAAAGATACAAAACCTGAGCACGTTGAGCAGAAAAAGCGTAATTTATTGGCAAAATGTATCATCCTATGTACAAACTTACTGGAAGACAAAGCCAAAAAGCAACCAAATCTCATAATTTTGTCCAATTTTGGCCAGTTAAGTCTCTTTTTGTGCTAATTTTCTTCCAAACGTCAATGTAATGAACACACAAATCAACGGAAATAACGTTGGGTCTTTAAAGCAATGGGCACGTACGGTTCCCACTCTCTTCTGGTGAATGTCGCTACATGCTAAATGCTTCACTGGCTGCTCTCCCAGTCACCACGTATGCCTTGCAAGTTGTGTGTTGAAAAGATGATCGGGCTCACTGCTTATCACATGAGAGTAATTAGCATGCCTCAATAAGGTCACAGAAAGGAAAATTAATGGGTTACCTTTGAAGACTGACACCTTCCTTTTGTTGGAAGTCAGAGTGGCCTCTCCTCCCATGTAGCCTCCTTGCTACTATGATTTGTCCTATCCTTGAGTATGGTTAACATTGTGTCTACAATTGCACTGCAAACCTGCCAAAATCTGCAGAAGCTGTGCAGTAGGAAGCAGTCAGGATCTGCCTGGGTGCACCTAGATATGCTCCACATGTCTTACTTCTTGAAGAGCTTGGAGGGCAAACTTTGTCAAACCAGACGAAATACTTTCAATGTATTCTTTTCTTTAAAATGTATAATAGGTTGACTCCATAATATCTGCATAATCTGCTTCCTCACAATGTTGCATTCACTACTGGACATCTATTGAGAAATCGTGCTGAGTAACAACAAATTAGGTTTACCACCAATTGCTTTGGGGAGTCATTTTCCCCCTCTACTATTAACTTATGGAATAACCTCTCGGTACATACGTGCCGCACTGATTCTCTTGCGAAGTTAAAATCCAAATTAAATTTACTAGTATTAAATGTTGACAAAAAGCCCTCATACTTCCAACATGGTTGTTGTTTCCCAAACATATGCCACACGCAGCTACATCTAAACTTCTCCGTTTTAAATGTCATCTACATCATGTCAATATCCTTCCAGCCACAATGTGTGCATGCTCTCATCCTTCTGGAGATACAAAGCATTACCTTTTGTCCTGCCCTAAGTTCGTGTTGCAAAGGGTCTCTCTACTGAACCCTGCATATCACTTACTCTCTCCAGGTGCAAATCAAGCTCTAACAGTTCATTTTATTAAAATATTCTCTTGAAAGGTAGTGATGCTGTTCAGACATTCATTGCAGAATCTAGACATGTCATCCGCTTATTTGGTATACAATCTACTGATAAGTTTTCATTATTTGGCATCAGTAGTATTACTCCTTTAAAAACTGTTAATTCAGTCTTCTGTTTTGTCTTGTGTGTTGTATATACTACTGTGTGTCTTTATATATGTACTGCAGAGCCTCCAGATTAGTTTACTGCAACTATTAGACAATCCAGTTGAAATGCATATGTTTATGATATAAAAATTCATCAGTCTATTTCTCCTCTTCTTGTAAATGCTCATGTGTTCACTAGCAATGCAGACAATTTTTTTCATCAATGTCAAATCCCGCAAGACAGAACCTTTATCATAACCGAAGTTAACTTTTGAAACTAAAGCACGCCTCACCATGTCTCACACCAATGAGAATGATGTTTTGAAAGCACTGCAATCCCTTGAGGTCAGCCCTGCATCGGGCCCTATGGCATTGGGGTCATTCTATTAAAAACGCAGTGTCTGGTATTACTCTTTCTTTAACAAAATTATTCAACATCTGTCTCTCTTCATTCTGCTTTCGTGATCTCCTAAAAAATCTAATGTTTGCCCAGTCCTTAGAAAGAATGACTAGCAAACCAAAGAAAATTACTGTTCAAGTTAACTTTTGTGAAATTATTTGAAGTTCTGATCTATAATGTATTGTATGAGTATGTCATGTGTTATGAACTTTTGACCCCCAAAATTCTTGGTTTAAAGCCAATGATTCTACCATTAACCAACTTATTGAGATACGTCATGACATTTACAATGGGTTCAAACTCAGTCATGAGGCACGAACTGTTATTTTATCTGACAATCTGTTAAGTCACTGCAATACATGCATAGTTGTTAGTGCCATTATTTACAGGAAGTGGAGAGAAAAGAGAATGTGGTAGTTATGGGTATAAACAGGAATACGCCAGAACCACTGGAATACACCAGCACCACACTATGTCACCGTAAAATCATAAGAATTATTATACTTCCGACACTCCCACTTAATTATTCTAAAGAGATATCTTAAATGTGCTTCAATAAGTGTCTACTAATCATTAAATTCTAACTCGAGAATTTTAATGTCCCAGATGCAAGCTTCTCGATTTACTATGATTCTTACTTTCTGTAACTATCAAGTCCTTTTGTAATTCGCAGTCTCTCAAATTGTTTACGAGGTAGTGGTTTGGTTAGCAAATCCCCCAGCATTTCTCTAGTTGGACAATAGCATGCTAATTGTCTTTTTGTTTACGCATTCTTGCACATAGTGGTAGTGTATGTCTATGTGTTTTGTTTCAGCATGGCCCAATGAATTTTCAGCAGTTGCAAGGGCACCCTGGTTATCCTCCATAAGGGTCACAGGATTTGGAAGCGGAGCACCCAGATCCGATATTAGTCTTTTTAACTATACTGCTTCTTGTGGGGCAGCACTCAGAGCAATATATTCTGCTTCTGAAGTTGACAATGCAACTGTTTGCCTTTTTGAAAGCCAGTTTATGGCACCATTTGTCATTATGAACTTCAGCTGTTGAGCGACGATCATCTTTACCTGCATAGTCAGCATCTGAACAACTTATGAACTGTTCATCACATTTTCTATATTCACTCCTAAATTTTTAGTTCCTTTTAGGTATCTCAACACTCCTTTTTCAGTGGTCAGCTGAGCTTCTATAGGAAACAAGTTAACTTGGACAGAACACCCACTGCATGTGAGATGTCTGGACATGTCACTATAGCAGCATATAACAAACTACCGATAAGAGATTGATACCTTCTACTGTTCACTGGTTTACCGAAACCATTATTTTTCTCTAGTTTCACATTTAGATCCACTGGAGTGAATACTGGTTGAGCATCCTGTTTCCCATACTTTTGTATTATATTTTCAATACATTACCATTGATGGATCCACACACATTTGTGTTCTTTATCTTGTACTACACTTACTCCAAGTATGTGATGCAGTTTTCCGAAATCTTAAACGTGAAAATTAAATGCTAAAGTTTGCTTTAGTTCCTCCACCTCGGCTTCAGTTTTCACAGCTAGCAGCAGATCATCCACATAGACTACTATGCTACTGACTGAGTCACTATGGTCACTCTTGAATGTGTATACATATGGATCAGCTTCAATTTGAATGAAGTTAATGTCTTTCAGGCATTTTTGGGAGCTGCATTCCAACATCTTGATGACTGCTTTAGACCATACAAAGACTTTTTAAGTTTTCACGCCAAGTTTCCCTCTCCTTGTTTCACACAGCCATCTGGTTGCTTCATATATACTTCCTCCTCAAACTCTCCATGTCAGAAAACTGTGACAACATCTATTTGATGTAATAGCATGTCATTGTTCACAGCGTGAGCTATTGTAGCAAAACCCATGAGAAACGCACAACAGGTGAGAAAGCCTCTGTATTTCTGAGTGTATCCCTTAGCTATAAGCCCACTTTTGTACTTTTCTTCCTGTCCATTACTATCATATTTCACTTTGAATCTCCACTTGCAACCTACAACATCTTTGTTTGGAGATTCTTCTAGATCCCATGTATCATCAAACATCAATATATCATATTGTACATCCATTGCTTCTCTCCATTTAATAGTATTGTCTGATATAAGCACTTCTTTCACTGTATGTGGCTCCATTAGTTGATATCTATATGCTACATGAGATAGAGTAGCACATCCTATGGTTGCCATGTCTACATATTCATTGTACCCAAACCTCATTGCTGGTGCACTTTTCCGTGTAGATTGACACACCTATACTTGTTAAGTACATGCATCATCCTCAGAATTACTGATAGTTGTGGCAGTCATTTCCACTGTCTCATTGAACGCAACATCACACCTCAAAATGTTTTTTTTTCTGTCTGTCAAGCAGTAGGTAGCCTTTTTTTTCTCACCAGTGTACCCTACAAACTGACGTTTCACGG
Source organism: Hermodice carunculata (assembly GCA_964020975.1). NCBI lineage: Eukaryota > Metazoa > Annelida > Polychaeta > Eunicida > Amphinomidae > Hermodice > Hermodice carunculata. Next base: position 45,534,175 of record OZ026615.1, on the reverse strand, counting down.
CTTTGGCATCAAATTTTTGCCTCTCTGTATCTGTTACAAGTGCATAGGTTATGCACCCAAACACCTTCAGGTGTGTCAAGTCTGGCTTTCTTTTGTACCACCTCTGATATGGTGTTGTACCATCTGCAATTGCCAAAGTTACTGTCTGATTCATGACATAGATGCCAGTGTCAATTACATATGCCCCCGTATTTCTTTGGTTTGCCAGCATGTGATAACATATAACGAGGCGATTCTACTATGGTGAGACTTCTTCTTTTAGCAACACCATTTTGCCATGGTGTGTGTCATACTGCTGTTTCATGATGAATTTGCTTGGACTTCAGATATGCCTGAAATTCTCCTGACATACATCTCCACCATTGTCAGGTCTTGGGTTTCTGATTTTTCACCACACTCATTAGTGAACACTGATTCAAACATCTTGAGTTCCTCCAGTACTTCTGACTTGTGTTTGAGAAAAATTTTTTTGCAGCAGCTAGAATGGTCATATATGAATGTGACACGATATCTATAGCCACCTTCAGCTTCCGGCTGTATTGGTCCACATACGTCACTAAGTAAAAGTTATAATTTTCTTCGAATGAATTTCTCTCCTGATATAAATGTTGTCTGTGGATTTTCCCTTGTACAAACGCCTCACAGAATGACGTATTATTTGGCTTCTATATCTTCATTCCAGTCACTTTTTCTGCAACAATTCGTATCAGCTGTGTTTGATTTAAATGTCCCAATCTCTGGTGCCACAGATCTATTTCTGAATTATGTGGTATGAATGCTCTTTCTGGTGTAGTAAGTACATTACAGTTCAGTTTATATAGATTGTCGCCTATGCACATTTCCATTCTGTGCAATTGTCCATTTTTTCCGTTATGCAACAACCGGCTTTTATTATCAAACTGTACACGATGCCCTTTCTTTACAACAGCTCCCACTGAGAACGGATTTGTGGTTAGACCTGGGACATATAGTACATCATACATTGTACTACCCTTTGGCTTACTCACACCAAACAGCATCTGTAGTGACACACTGCCTGAACCATAGGCTTCCAGTATTCTACCATCACTTAGCCTGACTTGCTGAGGTTGTGTGAACTGTATATAATTCATTAAACATTCTCTCTGCTTGGTCATGTGTTTTGATGCACCAGAGTCAATATGCCATTCTGCCATTTTATCACACATTTGTTGCCTTGCTGCAAAAGCTACACCTTCACTTGAATTGCCTAAAAGGTGATAGGCCTAACAGGTCTCTTTTTATTTTTGGCAGAAGTAATGAAATTTGTGTTTTGGGTGGTTAGGCTTATACATTTTGGAAAAGAACTAGTGTCTGCAGTTAATGATGAATATTTCTAAGGTTGAGATGACCGGTTTAAAACCACCAGTTACCTTTAATTGGTGACTGCCTGTCTCAAGTCAGGAGTGAAATTTGTTTCTTCACATTGGTATAGGAAGAGAAATGTTGATGCTTTGGCAAGTCTGGAATCTCTTTGCTGTCATTGTTGGGTTTAGAATTAATGAATATGGATCTTGTTTTTCTGTACTACTTGATGTGTCTGTGTACCATCATGGTTGTCTTTCTTTGCATCTACATGTTTAGTTTCATTCACTGTTATATGTTTCTCTTTTGAAGGGCAGTCTGCTTTGAAGTGGCCAAAGCTCTGGCACTTATGACACTTGAAATGTTTCTTAGACCCTTTGTTCCCCTGGTCTCATCCTTTTGTGCATGTTCACGTTTTTTCCCCACGATTTCCATGCAAATGAGACGCCATTGCCGAATTTTTGCCTTGTGTGACCGAACCAGATGTATTTCCACTTCTTTTTGTTCCTCATTAATGAGTGCCTGTTGTGCAAACTCTAATGAAATGTTATCTATCCTGGATTGTAGTGCTGTTACTAGAGTGTCATAACTCTTTGGCAAGCTCCCAAGTAATGTGACTACTTGATCTTTTTATGAAATAGCTGCATCAATAGCTGCCAGTTGATCTGTTAATTCCTTCATATTTTTCAAATGTACCTGAGTGGGGGTTCCTTCTGCCATTTAACACCACATCTGAAATATCTCTTCTTTCAATATAGCTTCTCTGCAAGAGTCGCTCTATCAAAGTGCCCTTTCATTGTATTCCATGCTGCTTTTGGAGATTTGCGTGATGTTACTAAATAAAGTTGTGAGGTAGCAGTGTTAAGCACTATAGTTGAAAATGCCCTTCTTTCCTTTTGACAAAATCAGTCCTTGTCTGTTGGTTTTCCTCAGCAGGTGATGGTAATTCATCAGTTGCATGTTCCCGCAGGCCTTTTCCTCTCGTTAAATGTTCAATATGGAACTTCTATGTGGCCCAATTTTCCGAGCCACTCAGTTTATCCATCCTTAATTTCTCTTTCATATTTCTGTTTTACTTGTGATCAAGGAATAAGTAGTAACACAGTTTCGGTATAACCTTGTGTTTATCCTGTCCAATAGTCACCACAAAAAAGGTTCCTTTTGCAGACTATTTTCCAGCAGTATCAAAACATTGTCCACGGTCACGGAACTTGCCTGTGTTGCTGCCACTGTCATCTGCTCCCATCTGGCACCAGTATTTCACATAGTACAGAAACACATGATCCATATTCATTAATTCCGAACCCAACAATGACAGCAAAGAGTTTCCAGACTTGCCAAAGCATCAACATTTCTCTTCCAATACCAATGTAAAGAAACAAATTTCACTCCTGACTTGAGACAGGCAGTCAGCCATAAAAGGCAACTGGTGGTTTTAAACCGGTCCTCTCAACCTTAGAAATATTCATCATTAACTGCACACACTAATTCTTTTCCAAAATGTATAGGCCTAACCACCCAAAAACACAAATTTCACTTCTTCTGCCAAAAATAAAAAGAGACCTGTTAGGCCTATCACCTTTTAGTTCTCCCGACTTGTCAGTCAGCTAAGTTTACAGTAAAAGAGTAAAGTAGGCCTACATCGTTTTTGTGATATTTATGAATCTGGAACATTATAAACACACTCTACCTCCACTATAACTATGAGTCGGAGAACAAAGCCCACAGCAGATTCTTCCCAACTACAGTCCAATGCGTGTCTGGGCCTAGAACCGGTTATTTTATCTGACAATCTTTTAAGTCACTGTGGTACATGTACAGTTGTGAGCGCCATCATTTACGGGAACTGGAAAGAAGAGAAAACGTGTTAGTTACAGGTATAAACTGGAATATGCCAGAACCAACGGAATACGTCAGCACCACACTAAATCACCATAAAGTCATAAGAAGTATTATACTTTCAACACTTACTGTTTTTTTCTTGATATCGCTCAGGCATTTGATAGAGTTTGGCATGAGGGACTAATCTTTAAATTGAAACAATATGGTGTTGAACAAACTCTTATAGGTTTGATAAAAACTTATTTGTCAAATCGTTTTCAGAGAGTAATATTGGTGGCCAGGCCTACGATTGGCTCCCAGTTGAAGCGGGTGTTCTTCAAAGATCAATCCTTGGTCACCTATTTTTCATAGTGTATAGTTATAACATTACTGAAGACATTTCTTGTGATAGAAAACCTTTTTGCTGACGATACTAGTATTTCAGAATGGGGACATGATCCGCATGCCTCAGAAAATAGGATTGACACTGATCTGATTATAAATGGTTACTGGTACCTACTCTGGCAATTTAAATTTAGTGCCTTAAAATCCATTTCTTCCTTGTACTTATCCAAACCTCACAAACCAGATCACTTTTCCTTGCACTTAGATGGCACCCCAATACCTGAATCCTGCACTCATACTCATTTAGGCATAACCTTTGGTAATTTAAAATGGGATCTTCATATCACCCGCATTATAAACCAGGCAAGTAAGCTTGGCTTTACTGTGTAGACTGAAATTGAAACTGTCCATAAAAACTTTCAATCAATTATATACAACCATTGTTCCACCAATATTAGATTATGAGTGTGCAATTTTCGACAATTGTACTGCCTGTGTGGGTAAGTTTCTAGATTCTCTTCCATATGAAGCTGCATAGATCTTCACTGGTGCACTGAGGTGCATTCTTCATGTCCTTTTATGACGGGAACTGGGTTGGCAGACCTTGGCGACGCAAAGAAAATACTTGAAATTTATACTGTTTCATAAAATGGTCCATAAACTTGTCCCTTCCAATTTATATGACCTAGTTGCTGGCAATATAAGGAACACTGTGATACGAGCCCGTCTCAATTAACAACGAATAAAATGTAAAATATCTGCATTTTGGAAACTCTCTTCTCCTATCATCTATAAAACTTTTGAATGATCCACCATTTAATTCACGGGAGACAACTTCCTTGGGTCAATTCAAGCATAAGCTGAAAACTATTCTATCAGCTGTTGACCCTTTACCTGGGTAATCTGAACATGGTGACCGATTTCCAAAACATATGTCACATACAATTGCGCCTAGAATGCTCTCCTTTAAATTCTCACTTTCGCAAAATTAATGCTGTTCTCTCATCAGAGATGCCTGCGTTTTTTCTGAAATGTTCCCGCTATGTAATCCAGAGGAATGATCTGTTGAAGACTGTATGTCGTGTACTCATACCAGTGTAAACCATTCATTGTTTACACATTTAACTAGTGACATCTTGATTCAGCATTTTATTCATGGTAACAGTGAAATGCGTCACGTGTTATTATTTAGATATTTGAAACTGTACAGCAATATATTGTTGAAACCAGAAGATTTCATTTTTAGCCCATGTAATATGTCGAAAGCATAATCATAGTTGCTATATCTTTTGCACTGTTTGCTTTATTCTGTATGGCAACTCTTTGCATCAGTAGCCTTCAGTTTATTTAGTTTTTTCATCTTGTCCTGCATGCCATGTGTATATACAGCCTCATTTTATGTTCTGGTTAACCTGTATTATTAGTGCTTTATTGCACTCTCAGGAAATACAGATAAAATAAATATGTTTAAATCAAATCAAACACGAGGTGACATGGACATGTATCATTACAATGACCCGTGGTTACATCTTTGTATTGTTACAATGACACAATGTGACATAGTTGTATTATTACAATGACACTGACAAGAGTAACAACACGCACCAAACTTATACGTGATTTATCCTAACATTTTTGCAAATTTTATTTAAATGCATCAAAAGAAAAGTTCAGATTAAAATGTGCACGATAAAGTTATTCACATCTATTGGACTGGAGAAAATTTGTGGTGTATATTTAATGGTCTGTTTAGAAACGCATGAATAATGCGACATCCCGTCTCTCAGGTAACAGCATTTTCTGTTGTTTAAGAAAGAAACTTGGAAAATGTGGAACTTCAATGACAAAAGCATTTCACAAAAAGAACTTAAACAGAGCCTTTTTGATGAAATGTTGAAGATTCTAGTGTTGCGGTATTTCAGATGGTGTAAGTGAAATTCCTGTCAGTTATAGAAATTAGAGAACCTCAGATTTTATATCTGGAAGGTACCCAAGCAAACTTTGCAATTTTTGGAAGCTTCAAGAACTGTAGATGAATATATATATATATATATATATATATATATATATATATATATATATATATATATATATATATATATATATATATATATATATATATAGTAATTAACAAAATATTTTGTTAAGAGATGTGTTTCATTATTCAAATTATCAGTTTTAGCAGTCAAATTACTTGCAAGTAAAAATGGAGACTAGCACAATACATATTAAGTACATTGGACGTTTTACTGGTTTCAATCACTCTCTTTTTCACTTTATATTCCAGATTTGACCTTGTTTTAGGTTTCAAATAGGGCTAAATGCCAAATCAAACGCAAATGCCTTTTTTCCTCATGCCAGTTCTAAGTACAAATAACAAGTATATTCCAATGCAATACGGCTGGTATCAAATGTCTTTTGTATTCGTAGTTGAGGTGCCAATGCTCATATTCATGGTGTTTCGTTTACGCTTCGGTAATGCTAAAATGACAAACTTCTGGCTGAGGGTTTAGTATTTGTAACCATTGATGACCTCTGCTTTAATGTATGATATTGGTAATCATGGATAGCCTCCGGTTTAATGCTTGGTATTTGGTAACCAATGATGGCCTTTGGTTTAATGTTTGATATTGGTAACCATGCGAGGTCTGTGGTCTAGGGTTTATATTTAAAATGTAAAAGGCCATCAGAATTTCGATATACTAAAATTCTTGCTATATATGGAGCTCTGCTTATTCTACCAAAGTTGGAGAAAGCGACTTGGTGTGGAACTGGACCTCTTGAAAGGCGTCAGACTTCTTTGGTGTAGGCCACAGAGTTGAGAGAAAAGACGGCAGCCTGGACATGCTCGATAGTTTATTGGAACTAACCGTTGGTCCAGAAGCCAATCATTTTGGTATGTTAAAAACATGGGAACCTATGTTGATTTACTTGTCCCCTTAAATATCAATAAACCGGTGTCACCTTTCAAATGATGAAGGGTTTCGTCGAGACCCCACAATGGCTGGGAATTGATCCTAGTGCCATAGATGCGCCATGAGCTGTAGTCAATGATAGATTGTGGTCTGCATTGAATCCGAGTCATGGGAGTGCCTTGAGCCGTAGTCAATGATAGATTGTGGTCTGCATTAATCCCTGTATCATGGGAGCGCGTGAGCTGCAGTCAATGATAGATTGTGGTCTGCATGGTCTTATGCTCGCACTGTAAACAACCCTTTTTCTTGATTAACAAGGCACCCCAGACCACCATCTTTCTAATGGCTGCACACAGCACAAGCCATCAGGTTGTCTAGCTCATTAACACAGTCACAGATGATACTGTTACCCAGCATGTGGATAGCTCAGTTTCCCTGCTCCTGTTGATAGTGTGGACACAAAGGCCAGTGTACAGAAGTGGAATGACAAGTCATAACCACTGATGTAGCTTTGTTCAAGGCATTGAAGTATATCAGCTTTGGCACAATAAGACAGGCTTGGGACTTTGTTGCATCCTGATCTTGATATTTGACACAGTGATCAACAGGAATAAAGGGACTTAATTGTATCAGGAACAGACTTCCTTTATTTGGTTGTGTAGTGGTATAGATCTTACAAGAAGTTGCCAATGTAGACTATTATCAAAGATTTTTCTCTCACATTGAATGCTTGTGCATTTCAAGTTTGGCATGAATCCTTAACAGAAAGCAAGAAATAAAATACCTATACTAGTTTTAAGTCATAACAGGAACCAGAAAAATATATCAGTATTATAAATCTTGCAATGTTTCGGAATGTTATAACCCGTTTTAGACGTCCTTATCATTCTGTTCATATAGTAACTGACAGACGTAGAAGAACTGCTAAGAAGAAATGTCATATTTATTGAGTTTAACTCTCTCAGTGCCAACTGTGACTTAAGTCAAACTACTTAAAACGAATTGTTCTGGATTATAATAAGGGGGCTTGATCGTGGTTTCTTGTAAGAAGACCTTTCATTCAACCACTGGCATGCCTGTAGTTACATGGAATATAATGGTCCAGGCCAACAGCTTTCCTTCGCATTTTTTCGGCATTTGGCCCAAAGTGCGCCGAGGAAAGTTGTTGACTCAGTTCAAAATGTGGCTTTGAAAGAGTTAAAGAATATTTATAGCTGTACTGAGGTCGATTTTAATTTTTTTGACGACATGTCCATCATATAAAGATTTAAGAGTAATATATTTGAAAAAAATATTGTAAATATCCAACAAAGGTGAAAATGGTACAACATGAAAAGTGAAAATTCACAAGATATGTATATTCTTTGGGAAACCTTTTACTTAAGGCATTTAAAAGAAGTGTTCAGGTTATGTTATAATTGTAAGGTGAATCAGGCGTTTTGTATTGCTATGGTTTAGTTTATGTAAATGAAATGACAGGCCAGTGGCCTGTTGATGTTAATAAAGAATTTACTTACTTTTCCTGAAAATTGCAGGTGAACTTAAAATTTTCCAGTCAAAAATGTCTTGCCTGATAACTGTGACCAATTTAACCATAAAAAGCCTCAGTCATGAAATAGTGCATCTCTACAGCTTTCTTCAGCAGTTTAACTCCTCATTAAACACAAGGATTTTTTAGGGGAGGGGGATGGGATGATAAATGTATTGAGCTAGTCAGCCTGACGGCAAGCTGCCTCACTGGACTCTCCCACTTTCTCGTATACTTGACTGCAATACACTTTGATATTAGCTAACTATAACTTTTTTAACGTTTGTCCGTCTAAATTTACTGCTGTAACTGCTTAGCTTGAGTCTAAGTTACTGACAATTTTCATATTAATTATCTTCAACGTTTTAACATGTGCCATGATATACCATCATTGAATAATCCATTGAAAGCATTGGAACTGTCAGTGATAGCGACAACCTGCCTAATGTGTCAAAACATGCCATTTGATATAATTTGCCTTTTATGAAGTGTTTTGTAAGCACGTGTCACAGATACTGCCATAACACAACATCAAAAACACCCTGGATAACAAGCTGCACTTATCACCGTTCGGCATTTTCAATATTTAAAATTATTTTGAAAGGGTCACAATCGTAGATTTAAGACAGCTAAATGTATTTTAGGTTCGTCTACAAGAATACTGGATACTTGATGATAGAAACAAGCAACCACAATATAATAGGAAAACAAAAACAGTATCACATACATACATACATACATACATACATACATACATACATACATACACACACATACATACATACATACATACATACATACATACATACATACATACATACATACATATGTTAGAATTTTTCCAATCAAGATCCTCTCCGCAAAGGACCATTTCCATAGGAAGACCACCAATTTCTAGTCCCGATTTTGTTTATCCTCAAATTCTACCCTGAGGAGCCTTAATTTTTCAGTTCCTTAAGTATGGGGATATTCCAATGTAAGCATATATATATATATATATATATATATATATATATATATATATATATATATATAAATATATATAATATTGTCCAGTGCAAGCTGGACAATTGGAGCTACAGTGAAAGCGACACCTTGACCTGTGTGTGAAATAGTGCCATTCGATATAAGTATTTTAATTTTTAAATGTTCTAGCTATAAATATTTAGGTATAATATTTTCTTGTAATTTAGGAGATGTGAGGCACATAAAGATGCACCTTAAAGATAAGGCTATGCGCCTGAGAGAATATTCATGCAGTATACTCTCATCATAATGGTATTAAAGGAGTAAGTTTTGGGACTAGTATTTGCAAAAGTGTAGTTCTATCTTCTATATTCCATGGATGCTCGGTCTGGCTAAACGATTCGAAAGTTTGATTTCATCAAGTCTTATAATATTAAATCAATTCAATATTCTATAGCCAGAGCAGTCATGAATATCAGGCGCACACCAGCTGTGTCAGTTACTGTCGGCTAGCTTGGATGACTCCCAATCCAGCTCATTCTTGATCGACTTCGTGTAATTATTTTCACAGAATGGTATATAATTTACCAGAAACAAGTTTGTGTAAAACGTTTTTCTGGCTTTAGTAAATGACTATGATTTAGGTGTGCGGGTCGAAAGGCCATATTGTGATACTATTCACACTATTCTAAATGTTGGTTTGGATGGGGCGTTTAACAACCAAGGTCAGGAGTGCCTTTGGTCCTTCATCAAGCTTAGTTTACAAAGTTATGTCCTGTCCTTTTTTCACGTTATCGCTGATAAAGTTTCATCACACTGGTTCAGCTATTTTATTGTATTAAATGATTTTCACGGTTTGCGACCTAAGTTTAAAACCCGCACAGGCCGTTTGGGAATTAGCGAAAATTTTGACCCTTGCGTATCTCTGATGGTGCAATTGAAGATTAGCCACTTTTTTTTATCTTGTGTCCAACCCGTCATACCATCTGTACGGAATGTTTTACGGAACTTGAGCATTTGCTAACAGTTAATGATTAGGAAAATATGTGGCGTAACTTTTGCAGCTCATCTGATTTACTCGAACTGTGTTTTGTTTTTCTTCGAGAAGGTGCTTATGACCATAGTATTGTTGCAGGAAACCAGTTTGAGCATATTTCAAGGATATTTTTATCGAAAGTGTTGGATTTTAGGCGCGAGTTCCTCGAGAACCCGCAGGGTAGACCGAAAAATCACAGTAACATTTTTTCATGTATCGCTGAGCTGTCACGCCATGGTGCAGTTTTATTGTATATGTATGTATGTATGTACGTATGTACGTACGTACGTGCGTATGTATGTACGTATGTATGTATGTATGTATGTGTGTGTGTATGTATGTATGTATGTATGTATGTACATATATACTTGTAATGTTTTTATGTATACTGAATATTTTAATCTGACGCACAATCGATAACTCCGAACGTTGGTGTTCCCCTCCTTATTACGACCACCTAAGGGACTACGACCACCTAAGGGACTGAAAAAAGTATCTTTATAGGGAGTGGTCTTAATGGGGAATATAATAAACAAAAACCGGTCTGTAAATTGGTAGTCTTAGTATACAAATGGTCTCTTTGGGGAGATGGGCTTATTTGGAGATTCTGATATATATTTATATACCGGATGGTGATAAGTGCAGCTTGTTATGGGTGTTTTTGGTGTGTTATAGCATCATCTGTGACACGTGTAAACAAAACACTATCTACACACACACACACACACACACACATATATATATATATATATATATATATATATATATATAAATATATATATATAGTAAAACCTCTCTAACCGAACACCTCCATATGCCGAACACCTCCATATACCGAACACCTCTCTGTACTGAACATTTCTCGGTCCCAAATATATACTTCCAATGTAAGCAAAACCTCACTATACAGAACACTCTTTTCCGGTCCCAAGGGTGTTTGGCATATGGAAGTTTTAATATATATATATAACCAGTAAATAACCTCGCCGGTTATGCTGCATCCAATGCGGTTCCGCTGTCCAACGTTCAGTATCACTGAATTCCGCCAAAAGTCGTGGCTTTGCAGCTCGGCGGAAGTTAGCGGAACTCTGGGGTAGACAGCGGCAGTCCCCATGAAGAGGTTTTATGATTTCTTTGTGCCATTCAATCGGGAAACTTTCAAGTAATTTAAAAGCATTGAACATTTTGACAATCGAATTTATGAGAGAAGTCCCTCCGTGTTCAAGAAATTCCTGAGGGATTTTATCGACTGAGTATAATTTTCTGTTTTTTAAATTACGTACTGCTTTCTCGACTTCGCTTCGGTTGATTCTTACTTTGGATAGACCACACACATCGCCAGTACATAACTTCAAATGTTCAATTTCTTTCTTTAGTTTTTCATTATCTACGGGCTGTGTGTTGCCACCTAAATTTTTCCAACGTTTACCCCAAATTTTGTTAATTTCCTTTGGATCATCAACTACTCTACTAGCATCTTCGGGATGCACCATTCTGAAGCCATAGCCATTGTTGCTATTCAGTCGTTTTAACGTTCTCCAGAAAAAATCGAGTATTTTTTAACCTTTGTCACAATTTCGACTTGTAACGTCTACTTTAGTTTTAACCTTCTTCCTTCTGATCTTATCCTGAACAATGTGTTTACGATTTGAATATTCATTCCAAATGCCTTGTAACACCTCGCTGCCAACATATTCGTGTTTAGCCTAATGTTTCACTACATGTTCAAGCTGGTCACCAAAAGCCACTGTGGGTTGGTGTGTATTTGAAAATGATAATAAATCATAAAATTTATATTAATTAGTTAAATTACCGTGGCCATATTCTATGTTAGGATATAACAATATATAAGTGGTGGAGATTTTTCAGAGAGATTTTCGGGAGCCATGTATACAGCTTTTGAAGGAATAATATTGTTTCATTAAAACATTAATTTTTAACATTTATCACAAAATTTCTGAAGAAAAATTACCATATTTTATATTATGGAGTTTTGCTCCTGTTTGGAGTCTTTTACGATCTGTAATCGGTTGTATCTTTGGGTCGTTAAAACATCCAAGCGAAACCCCCTGGACGAGCCTTTTAGAGTGTTTTATAACGAGGAAATGTGGTCCAAGTCTATTATATGAAGGTACACAGGCGCAGGGCCACATTTGGGGGAAAAGGCAAAACCTTGTATACTGTTTTTTTTCTTTAACAGTGCTGTTTTTTTATTTGAAGGGAGGCGCTATATCATTTGTTCAATATGAGTTCTGTTAGGAATTTGAATTTGATCAGCGTCAATGTAAGAATCCATGCGGACGGCATCATTTTCAGTTTTAATGAGATATTAATACCAAAGAGTTGCAATAGGTAATGCAAAGTGTGCATTTTATAGAATGGACAGATGAACGAGTAGGGATCTATCCCATATTGGGCCTAAATAACCCTTTCTTAAAAATGGAGAACTGTATGCATACGATGCCTCTTTACTTATAGGCCTATCATCTGTTGATTTCATTTTGTACACGTAGGTGGGTGGGGGCCGTGAGTCCATATATCTACCATACGGAAAAAAAAAGATGTTTTGCTTGAATGAATTGCACGAAAGCAAGGCGGAGATTGCGTGGCAATCCATCCAGCCAGCCAGCCATACATACATACATACATACATACATACATACATACATACATACATACATACATACATACATACATACATACATACGTACATAAACACACATCCATCCATCCATCCATACATACATACATACATACATACATACATACATACATACATACAATATTTCTTTATTCTCGGTTTTAAAAAACAATACAACAGTAGCATCTCAGGCTAATATCACCGAGCAAATAGAAGTAAACAATAGACAATAATGACAAGTAAGTGTAGACGGGGTGTAAAGGGAAGGAAATAAGTTAATGAGCACTGAAAATAAGAGGTCTCTTGTAAAAAGTCAAAGGCATTTCAATTTAAAAGAAGACCTCTTATGCAGATAAAACTTATGACCGACAATATGAACATTTACATGAGAAGCCACACCACGATTTAATGGCCCTTTTAAAAGCACGAAGGTCGGTTAGTGAGGTTGTACTTCGAGGCAAACTATTCCGTATTTTGGCACTCAAGTGTTTGAAGGAGTGAAGTCCCGATGATGTTGTTCTAAAATGGTGCTTTACAAGTGATTTTGTATTTCTTAAATTGTAAGGGGTGTTTGTGAATAGGCATAAGTCTGACAGATAGGATGGATTTAGGTTGTTGACTATTTTGAAAGCTTCTATTGCAGTTGCTTCTAGGTGTCGTAGTTCAAGAGATGGCAGGTTTGCCTTGGTTAAAAGTTCGTCATACGATGAAGTAAAACCCTTGAAAATAAAACGCAAAGCTTTTTTTTTCTGGAGCCTTTCAAGTTTTGCCGTATCCTGTTTCCCACATTGATGCCATACTACTGGACAATAATTGAAATTACTAAGGATGAAGGTTTTGTAAATGGCCAGCTAAGCAGATATGTCCAGAAAGTTCGAAATTCTACACAGGACATTTAACTACTGGGCTCCTTTCCTGTAAAGGTTGGCAATATGTGTATAAAAATTTAGCTTGACGTCCAGTGATACCCCCAAGCAAAGTTACTGGACAATAATTGAAATTACTAAGGATGAAGGTTTTGTAAATGGCCAGCTTAGCAGATATGTCCGGAAAGTTCGAAATTCTACACAGGACATTTAACTGCTGGGCTCCTCTCCTTTAAAAATTTAGCTTGACGTCCAGTGATACCCCAAGCAAAGTTACTGGGGGGGGGGGGGGGGCTCTCCTTTTAAAATGTTGCCGTCAAGGTGAATTTCAAAGTCCAGATGCGAGTCATTTGCTGCCATAGCTTGAAAGTTTACTGGGTTTGCCTCCATGTAATTTATGGGGGCACCAGTTTGTAATGTTGGATCCGTCCAAGGAAAGATTATCTTCCACTGTTTTCCTTTCTTTACCGGTTGCCAATAACGTGTTATCATCGGCATAATTGAAAAGTTTGCTGTTTGTTATTACCCCATAGATGTCATTCAGATAGATATAGAAGAGTGCAGGGCCTAAAATAGAGTTTATATTGTCGTCCGTAAGCCAGTCAGGTTGTTTTCTCTCGTTTGACACGCTTATTTTCGGTGGAGCACGACCATTTATAACGTACCTTGTATCAACCGTGTTGTTTACATTTTCAAATGTCGTTATATCGTCAAATTACAGCGGGAGTGTCCTGTATGAAAAACTTCTTGATACGAAAATAGGTTTATAGCATATAGGCCATAAAGAAATATGTTCAGAGAACTACGCATTAAACTACTGTGTGCTTGGTGTGTAAGAACAACATGAGCGTATTCCCAAGGTTTTCTGGGTTCTCGAAGACCTCCCTGCCCCACCTTTCCTGGCCCCGGGTCCTGCATACATGCAATGTTCCCTAACTCGAAACTTGCCAAAATAACCACCTCCTCGTGTAAGGAAACCCATTTTTATTTTAATGGTAGGATTTCTCGTCCGTTGACGTCACTATTGATAACATTGATAATGTTGGCCTGTTTAATTTGATCTTCATAAAAACGTATTAGTTGAAAGTTTCGGCGTTCGACAATAGCTAAGTTTGTAAGTACAATTCCTGATGGCATTTATACAAAAATGTATCCATTTTGTTGAAAGCCGGGAAATTTACTTCCCTCTAGGTTTTAACTCTTTCGATGCAACATTTTGAACTGAGTCAACAGCTTTCCTCGGCGCGCTTTGGGTGAAATTTGCCCAAAGCGCGCCAACGAACTGTAGAACTGGACCATTATATTCTATATAACTGCAGGCATGCTGGTACTTGAATGAAAGGTCTCCTTACAAGGAACATGAGCCTGGAATCTTTACTATAATTCAGAGCAGTTCATTTTAATCTGTTCGACTTCAATCGCAGTAAGGACTGAAAGAGTTAAACAAAGGACACCACTCGACATGTGCAACTCCAACATTTCTGGAGGGATACCCATGGATCCCACTTGAACAGTTTTGCGACCATTTCTTTCATCCATATTGGAAAATTCCCCGACTCAAACCCTGCAAACCGCCCTGGATTCCCTCCCTACATGTGACATGGCAATAAAATTTAGCTCATCATAAAAACGGTGTAGATCTTGCGTACGCTTCCTACCAATCAAACTTCCTCTTGCCTTTTCCCCCTCTAATCTTTGATATGTACGAAAGCCTAATAGTGCCAACCTTATTTAACTTTTTTTTCTGAAACGACCAGATGATATCTTCTTATTCTGTATCTAAGTTGTCTATAATTTCAGTGCAATGTGTCGTTTATATTCCCTGTGACATCTGGTATATTTATTTCCGGTATTATGTCAATGGGTTTTGTTTTGTAATCATTTTTGTGCATACAGTATTTTATTTTGTTGAGTATCGGAGGTTAAATAAATTTTTAGTTTAAATTAATCACCACACAATTATCCGTTTTTGTTTGGTTTTGTTATTGTTGTTGTTGTTGGTTTTTGTTTTTTAAGTTTTTTGTTCGTTTTGTTTTGTTTTTATTTTTTTGCTACAATTTCACGGAAATCTAGATAGTATCTTTATATGAGGACACAATTATCTGGTAAAAATTACGTATCGGTGACAAAGTTAGTACGTGTTGGATTTTGATAGATCTTATTTGAATGTGGCGGACTTTGATAGATCTTATTTCACTTAAAACTTAATCACAAATCCCTGAATATTCAATTTCATGTCTTGCAAAGTCAATTCACAGTAAAATCAAAATGTGTCAAAGCATGATGAAGTAGAGTGTTATGAGAGCAGCATGTGATCAGGCGACCAAAGCGTTTTCAGGTTAGTTTTCAGCATTCATCATGTTATAAGCAGTCAATAAAGTTATAACAAATGCTACAAATGATAATAACATTTAGATGCAGCACTTCGCCAGCCTCAGCCACCCGAACGCATTCCCTGTCATACTCAACCCATATATTATTTACAGGAAATTTTCTCCAAGGAGTGCTTAGAGCCTTCAGTGTCAATTTGAAAGTTTGCAAGGATCCAATAGTTCTTACATTCAAATGGAGAAAATTCCACACTATTGGGGAAGCCACAGCAAAAGCAGTGCTCGGAGTATATCTGGGGGCTCCGCAAGTCTGGACTGCCTAGGAGAACGACGTCGACGATTGGGTGTAGCTGTCCACATCTGCAGGACCCATGTAATGCAAACACTTGAAACTTAATGAATACATTTTTACGCATATCCTCGTTGTATTGGCAGCCAAATAAGAAATTTACGTGCAGGGGTTTAAGTTCAAATTTCTGGGTCGTACTAGTAGCAACTGTTCTAGCAGGCTTATTTTGTATCCTCTGCAAATGAACCATTTTGGATTTTGGAAATGCATGGATCGAACAAAACTGATTTTTCGTAGTTTTAAAGATATATAACGAAAGCATGCATAAGCCACAGTCTCTGCTGTGTTTTTGGTAAGTTAAAATCGTACCTCAGCGACATTCCGCAGATGAAAGGCAGCAGACTTACACAAGTTTGACACGCAGTTTTCCATTTTCACGGCACCATCAAACAACTCTCCAAGGTTTGGAACTACGCAAACTGGGATTATGTTGGTTTAAATGTATTTCATTCACAAAAGTGAACATAATGGGGAAGCAGGGCCAGGCCTTTTGCGAATCCCTCTTGTTGCAAGAGACTTATTAAGAGGACAAACGTAAAGCACTGGGCCAGTTACGCCGCCACCCGTTGAGTGCTGGAACACCCAAAAGGAGGCGTCGCAACAGCAGAAACACGGGAAATATAGACACAAACTGTACGCCACAGATACAGGGGCATTAGAAATAGCCTGAAAATAAGCATCATTAATAATTGCAATGTTAAACATAAAAATAACTATCATAATTTAACCACATCACGTCAGCGTTGGAGGTCCATATCAATAACTTCGAGCACTGCTGTAAAAATAGTAATATTTTATTTTGGTTGAGGTCACACTTGATGCTATCAAATAATATTGTGTTCAAACAAAATGGTGCAACGCTACTAATAGCGGTATGTAAGACACCGCGGGCGATTGTATAGCGGGCATAAATTAAAAAGTAATGCCAAACGGGATCATGTTCCTCCCCCTCCCCCCCCCCCCCCCCCCCCCCAACAGAGAACTTCTCGGGCCTAGCCTTTTGGGCCACAGACTACATGTATTACCTCGGTCTTATCGTGGTAAAGTTTTAGCTTATTGGCTGTCAACCAGAGCTTGATCTCTTGAATACGAGCTTGTCGTCTGAGACCAACAGTATCTGCGTCCCATGTTGTGGGTTTGAAAGCTAAATAGCTGAGTGTCATCAGCAAACAAGCGAAAGTCAATTATGTACTTTCTGGCAGAGTTCAGTAGTGGAGATGCGTAAATATTAAAAGGAATAGATGCCTGAGGGTGAAAAGTAAAGATGCTAAATGAAAGTAGTCATTGCCAACACACTTTTTCCAACCTTTATGATAATATATATATATATATATATATATATATATATATATATATATATATATATATATATATATATATATATATATATATATATATATATATATATATATACATACATATATGGAATAAATCAAAGAATAATATCACTGTGGCCCAGACACTTGACATAGCGAGCTAGTTTTGTTGCATGACACAACCTCGGGTAATTCTGCACGTGTGTAAAATTTCATCTAATGAACTTCAGAAGTCAAGGCTAGGAACGAACAAAGCTGACATAACTATCGCAGTCACCGTTAAAATGTACATTTGCTGATCATTTGGCGAAATAAAAAACCGGGCACCTAAAGCAGGGCCATCTCGTTAAAAAGAAAAAAACTGTGGTTGACAATTAAAAAAATATTACTAAATGATTATCTTGTTTTAACAAGACAATTTTCTCATGACAAGAAACCTAAAAATAATCATCTAGATGTTATCAGATTGATATGTGGTATAACAAAGTAATATCTTGTTATAACAAGATAATCATCTGCTTCTCACCCGATGCTTATCTGATAATAAGTTCTATTGATTCTGGTGATTACTAGAAAAATGTTAAATTTGGCTGGCATCAACGGGCTTTCGTAGAAACAACAAAGAAAAAAGGAATGCAATTTCACATCTGCATAAAAAGACACATTTCCCAACTCTCCGTACTGTTCCTCCGCAAACGATTACCACGTTTTGAGAATACTGGAACGCTTGGCCGAGGTTTTGAATTCGGATTCAGACGTGAGAACCCGAAACAACTGAAACACGTGATGAGGACAAAGTATTCATTGGTGGATGGATGTAGGACTTTATGATAGACATATATTCCGGTGAAAAAGTTGAGAAAGAACATCGTCGGCTTTCAAAGAAAAAATAAATTAGTTGCAGCCCATAACCTCGACATGTTAAATTTAAATTTCCATTCAACGGGCAGCTTCGGTTTGCCGTGTGCTGTCACGACACTGCACACTTCGACGCTTCTTTTTACATGCATATGTCCATATATTAGCCATATGTAAGATTAAAATGCTTGGCACTTTTGCTGAAATTTTATAAGATGAATGTATCAAAAGCCCACAATACTTGTCAGGTACGTTTCTTCGTACGAAAGTATTGTTATAAGATTCCGTTTATTCAAATAACAATAGTGTATAAGATATAAGAATATGTTTAACCAGCTTGCTGACACAGTCAAGTTTGTTGGAACTGGGTTTGGCTGACCTGAGTCGGTATCATTTGTAAAAAGGTACCGAGCGTAGTACTGGGACACACTCACTTTATGTAGTTGTCGCATATCAATGTCCAAATTTAGAGCAAATTAGCACGTAAACCTCAAAATACGATCACCATCGATCTGCTCATGGTATCGGTTTCACAGTACCATTTTTTGATCGAGCAGATTTCAACCAGGAGTGCTTATCAGTAACGGTGTATCCATTACCAGAAAATAACGGTTGACATGACCGGCTGAGCGGGCCGTAAAGGTCCGGCTAGCCAGCCAAATGTTATGCATCAAGCCGGCTCAGCGGCAGTTCGACTGATATGTGCCCATATGTAAATTGCATCTGAAACCCCACTGAGAGCGAATTTTGTTTTATCCTACATGGGACTTTAATTCGTTACAATGTTAATCTGTTGGTGGTCTCACTGTACAAGCAGATGAACCAAATTTATATATTAACATTGCATTGTGCACGGAAGTTTTGATCTCTCCCTACCCTTACTTATTTGTGGCTAGAGCCTCAACGTATGGTAAATATTCTATGCTGGTATACTCATATCCGCAGGGTATGTATGTCAACTAGTGCATTTCAATGGTGTATCCGTGACTAAAGCACATTTAGTAGAAACTTGTTGAATAAGGAGCTGCGTAAGTCCTGTACCACTGTGGTCCAAATGGTTCTGATGCAACACCCTCCTACCTAGCATGTTAAAGGGGAGAAAAAATGTTGTGGATATGTTTCAAACGAACAGCAGACCCTGTAATAAAAGCTTTATGAAATGAATATGACCATTCCGGTCGACAAAAAGAAATCAATCGGTGGTTACTTGTGACGCATAATTCATTTTTAGAATGAATATATATATATATGTGTATATATGTATATATATATATATATATATATATATATATATATATATATATATATATATATATATATATATATATATATATATATATATATATATATATATATATATATCGGTGGAAATTCCACACGGGAAAATGTGGAATACGAAAAGCAGATAATGAGTGCCCTTTTCTTAAGGTCAAACCCTCGATATGTGCACTCAATAACACATGTGATGAAGCCACATGACCCGCTCCTCTCTATATGTTAGGCTTTCCGCAGCCACACACGTCTGGCCAACAGGCCACGCAATAACATGTTCGCTAAAAAAGATTGTTAGAATAAACTCTTTGCCGACATCTATATGGAACAGCTGTGCCAATGAACCGTCAAAATAATCCACAAAAATAGGAGAAAAAAAGGAATTCTCATGTGGAGAAAATTATTACGTCACGTTGAGGTACACGAGTCTGTTTTAAGGGGCTATTGCATATATAACTCCATCGCTGCGTGGAAGACAGCTGCTTTGTGGTAAATTTTTATTTTGTCCGATAGCTTTTGAGCATATAGGACACATTATTGCAAGCCAGAATTTTATTTCCTTTCCTTTCTTTTTGTCATTTCTTTGTTAGTAGGCAATATCATGTATTCCTCAATGGAAATATCAGTTGCTATTTAAAAGCCCTTCCTGGGTTAAACCAAGTTGACATTACATATTCTTAGTTTCTGTTTTATAAACATGTTCATGGGTCTTTTAAAGCTGACACCACACAATTCTTGCTTTGTGTTCATAAACATAACTGATTCCGTTGTAGTGATTATGGTCGATCACATATAAACACCACGATATAGATTTTTCAATGTTGGCAGAAAATTCACATTCATTAAAATGAATCATTATCACTTTGGACCCCGATTGCGTATGCCCCCGTCAAATATAATATACGTTCCGATTTCATACACATTAATAAATGTGAGAAAGATCAAATAAGTCATTTGGTGCTCTGTAAATCTATGTTTGGCTTGGAAAGATCCAAATACAGAACAATGGCACAGCAGCTAGATATTCCAATACTTCCAGTGTTGGAAATCATTAGAAAGTATTTTGTTATTATCATTATTCAAATTATTACAAGTGCCTCCGGCTGTGCCCAGGTAACAAATTAAACTGACGTCAAAGGAGGTAATGTGTAAAAGGGAAAAGAACATCCATTCTAAACATGCTTCAACAAATGTCCAAGTTACCTAAGGCCTAACAAAAATATATGTGCGGTTCCGGTAACCCGACTGACCCCATTGAAAAGGCCCGAGTCCAGACCCTAAATAAATATGATGAAACATAAAAAAAAAAATCAAGCCCGCCCTTCCCTAATAAAAATTGATCGACCCTGGCTGAAAGATTTTATGCAGAAAGTGGCCGTAGTGTGACGTTAATCACGGCCATAGTATATATCATATCATTGTTGATGCTCTGAATTTTTTGCAAAATATACAATTTTGGTAATATATATTATAACCCTCCCTCCTTGCCCCACTACTATACTCATTTACAAATCATTTGGGTGCGGAATCCACAATTTTTAGAATGGCAGCCAAGTCTGTGGGTTAGTCCCGATTACATATTTTGGACAGGTAGTTTCCCAAATATATGTGTAATTAGTGCTAACGGAAGGTTAATTTGTCGAATGAATGTAATGCAAAATATATAATGGGACTTTTCAAGTGTCAGCATTACCTCACAGTGTAAATACAATACCTCGAAATTACCAGTTGTTGGCGGCGGTGGCCCCAAAATAGTAATATTGTATCAGACGCTGAAGTCGCCCCCCCCCCCCACTATGAATTAAGTAGCAGCACTAGGCGCGGGAGCTAGGAGCCCCCACTGAGTCAAAGTTGGAGCTTAGTGGAGAAGGTTACCCCAATAGTGGATACAGGTCCGAAAGTACCGGCGGGTTTTTATTTAACTGGTAACAAGTGTCCCCGGCTGTGCCCAGGTAACAATTAAACTGACGTCAAATGAGGTAATGTGTAAAAGGGGAAAGAACATCAATCTTAAACATGTTTCAACAAATGTCCAAGTTGCCTGAGGCCTAACAAAAATATATGTGTGGTTCCGGTAACCCGACCAACCCAACTAAAAAAGCCCGACCTTTGTAAATTTTATAACATATTCATTATCGTAATATTTTGCTAGGTTCCAGGTGTCCATTCTCGGAGTTATCAGGGCAAACAGTTGATAAAGTTTTTTTAAAACATAACTTACTATCTTAACTTTAATATGCCCGCTCAGTTGTGTCTGAAGCAGTTATCATCGTTAGTTACAAATCCAAATGCGACACGATAGCGTCGCAAATGGCGCAATGCATTGTGGGAGTAAGAGGCCCAATAGAAGACATTGATTTTTAACTGTGATCCTGTTCACTTCCTGTGTTGCCAGGGAAACAGACTGATGCTTCTACCATGATCAGGGCAGATTTGTATTATATACTACATAAATATCCGCAAAGGGCACCCTTTCAACCAAAAGAGAGCCAATTTCTAATCTTTATGTTTCAAGTATGTGTCAATACATTTTCTTAAGATTATTCTGAGGTTGTGTTGTTTATTTTATTGAGGAAGTACTTTTTACCATGCTGAATACATGGATCTGCCCTGATGCTGGTGGCTCCCTCTTTTGCTCAATAGGTGTTATAGTAGGACCGCATTTAGATATGAATACATCCTATTAATAATATACACCATAATACAGCATATGAAATATTTGCAAAATATATACTTTTTGTTTCATATATTATAAATCCCCTAAGATCTTTCCACTATAGCCTCATTTACAAACCTTTTCTTGTGGAATCCACAATTTTCAAAAGAGCAGCCAAGTGCGTGTGGGTTAGTCTCAATTGGATCTTTTGAAGAGGTAGTATTCAAAATATATATGTGATTAGTGTTAACGGAAGGTTAATTTGTTGGAGTAATGTAATGTACAATATATAATGGGACTTTTCCAGAAAACACAATGCCTTGAAGTTACAGTTGTGGGCGGCGGTGGGCCCCAGAATAGGAATGTTGTACCAGACACTAACCCCCATCCCCTCCTTTCCCGGCTATAAATTAAGTAGCAGCACTGGACATAGGAGCCAGCCCCCCCCCCCCCCCCCCGCAGGTCAAAGATGGAGCTTAGTGGAGAAGGTTGTCCAGATAGTAGAAACAGGTCCGAAAGTACCTGTGGGTTTTTACATACTTGGTAAAAACAAGAAAGCTGTGGTAGATGTATACAGTATCTGTATTTAAAAGATAAAACTAACCTATACGTGTACGATGGGCTGCAAAAAAACTGAACAATTCAGAAATATTGTGCCTCAGTCGTTTTAGTTTGAATTTGATCAGACAATGCAATATATAATTTTAAAAGATAAAAAGAAACTAGGAAAGATGATTTGCTGCATAGCAAATCATTGTGTGTGTCTTCAAAGCAAATTGGTATGGCAATGTACAACTATTCCATAACACAGGAGTAGAAGTTGGAATGGCATATCTATCTATTATAGCTTTGAAGTTACCCAAGATTTAGAATTTCTAATGGTGCTATTTAAAATAATTTAAATTGCTACAACTTTCATTTTTAATTCATCACATGCCCAATAGTCAACAAGCCCCTAGTAGAAGTTGGAATGACATCTCTATCTATCATAGTGTTGAAGACTGACACTTTCAAATGCTGATAAGTAGCATAATTTAAATTGCTACAACTTTTGCTTTAGATTCATTACATGTGCAATGGTCAATTACCCCCTAGTAGAAGTAAAAATGACATCTCTATCCATAAAAGTTTTGAAGATATTCAAGATTTAAATTTTCAAATTCCCCTAATTTGCATAATTTTAAACATCTTAATTCTTCGGTATAAAGAGGTCCACCTCCTCGCATGGAGGTACAATCATGCCAAGTTTGGAGTTTCTATGTATAATAGTGTCCGAGAAAAATGTCGGACAAATTTGCTGGTAAAGAAGAAGGAAAGAAAGAAAGATAGAAGGAAAGAAAGAATTTTAGGAAAAACAGAAAAGTCTGTGTTGACACACACACTTTAATGATTGCTTCTTGCAAAACTAGATGAGAGTTTTTCGTGCGAAAAACATTATGCATCCCCCGAGCAGGTGCCTCTCACCCAAGGCCACCCCTCTCAGAGGACCACCATTCTTCTGCAGAAAGTTTGACCTTTGACCTCAAGATCACCTTTAGCACATTTAAGGCAAGTCTCACCTGCGTAAATAATGACCAAGTTAGATAAACTTCAGTCATACCCATATGAAGACGTGGCAGGGAAAAAAACATTTTATTTTGCAAGGCCTTGTGACTTTGACCTTTGACCTAAAGTTCATGCACTATCATGAAAAATTTTCCCAAAATCTATGGAGTACCAAAGTTTCAAGTAGATTTGGCTTACGGTTTTGAAGAAATGAAAATGTGAACTACTATTGTAAACCTCAGTGACTTACATGGTAATCAATAGAATACAAAAATTACCCCCCCCCCAATTTAAAACTTTTAAAAAATCATTGGAGCATAAGCGTTTAAATACAGTTGATAGATATCTAACCGATGTACATCCCCACCAAGTTTGAAGTGAATCTGGCTAATTGATTTCGAGAAGTTGAAAATGTGAATTAGCATTGCAATCCCCATTGATTTACATAGTAATCCACAGTAATGTATGCAGTTTGACCTCTCAAGGTCACTCAGGTTTAAAATATACCATACAAATTGAAAACCCAAAGTACTTTGCTATTAACGTTTAATAGTAACCTTGGGCCTACGATGCACCATTAAGAAGGTACAGTGTATAAGCCAATATGTGAAAGAATGCTGAGTCAGCAGAAAAATGCAACAAAGATTTGACCTTGGCCTTTGACCGCAAGGTAATATATTTTTTTATGGAAAAAAAATTCCAAGACCCATAGATTATCTGTATCGAATTAGGAGGAAATAGGTCAAGAGAGAACACAAATATAAGGAAAATAAGATACGCGGCGGCGGACGACGAGGCTAAACACAATATGCATCCACTCCTACGCGGATGCATAATTTTAATTGTAACAATAAAATCGACAGCGCTCATCAAAATTTAAAATGTGCACACATACAAGATCAAAATCAAAGTACCAAAACCGGGAATATGCTATGATCTTGAAGAGACAAGAACAAATGGACTGGCCAGTATGGAAAGGGGCGAGAACATCATGCATTTAAATTACATTCTAAGGCATACAATAAATTCAGAACGATCCTACATGAATAGACGAGATATCGGCTTTCGAATACTCTTATTACTCAGCTTAAATTGATGTTTTGGTCTTATGCTACGCATGACATGCAATTTTACATAATGTCAGGTTATTGATAAACGGGATTTTTTCTCGTCAGAAGAAAATCCACCGCATCACTTTTCAATAAATTCCGCATTTCTTCTTTTGAATGTCCCACTGTCCAGAATCTCCTAAGGTTCTTCCAGGAGTCAAGGAAATTGGAAAGGCGGAGAGAGAGATTGAAGATTTTAGTGAGAGGTTTACAAATTGAATCAGCAGTATTTTTAAGTAAAGTATTCCCTACGTTATCAGGGCTAGACGCAGAGGAGAGCCTAAGGGAGGAGAGGATTTCCCTTACATTGTCTTCATCAAAGTTGGTATAATTTAGGCGTGACTCAGTTCGAAAGGTAAACTGGGGCAGGGGTGGGGCGTCAATATCGAGAGGAATTCTACATTGGCTTGCACTGTATTCATTGAAAATATTGCACTTTTCGGCGACACAGGAAACATTTTTTTCATCCTCGATGAGTGGAGGAATGTCTTCATGAACTTTGCATCCCAGAACAGACTTCGAGAGACTCATCCACTGCTTAGGATTAATATCCTTGTCGTCGAGTTGACGGCTCAGTTTGCGAAAATATGAGCGCATAGAGTGTCTGATTAAGTTGACGACTCTATTGCGACATTTTTTGTACAGTTGGTGAAATCTATCAATTTTCGTATTAGTGTCACAGGTATAAGGACGTGGACTACGAGATACTCTCTTGAAGCGTTTCCATGCTCGGTTTCTTTGACGAATGCGTTTCCTTATTACAGCGGTTATCCATGGTTTATCTCCAGGCCGGATAGTGATTTCCCTGAAAGGAATGAAATCTTTTGCAGTTGATAAAAATAAATCGGACCAGTATGACACGACATCATCAACCGTATCATACACATCGTGGCCAGTGTCCCACCGGGCGGCGGAGAGGGCAGCATTAAGATCAGGGAAATTGGCCTTTTTGTAGTTCCATACTGGCCTTCTGAAAGATGAACCCTTGTGATGAGACAGAGAAAAGGAGCTGTACACCACAGAATGGTCAGAGTTATAGACGGGGGCAAGAATTCCGCTATCTAAGACGAGACCAGGTGAATCGGTAATAATTATGTCTAATAAGCTGTTTGAATATTCGTTGGTTCTGGTAGGCTCATCAATAACTTGAGAAAGGTTGTGTTGGGATACCAGGTTTACAAGTGATAAACCAAGTTCACTTTCAGAATGTGCAGAGTTCCAGTCTTCACACCTATAATTGAAGTCACCAGTGACTATAAGGATATATGGATTGGATTCTATAGGTGTCGCCACAGAAGTAGTCAGAGATTCGAGGAAGGCATCGCGTATCTCAGCAGACTGGCCAGGTGGCCGATAGTAATTTCCAATCAATACTTTACCACGCAATGTGGGTATTTCTATCCAGATACATTCGCTGTTGTGGCTTTCAAGGTCAAAGCGTCTAACGCACGGAAGTGATGATTTTACGAATGACATAACCCCGCCACCCTGCAGAGCGGTCTCTGCGGAAGGGCGGTTGGAAATTATCAACCAGCAGACGCTGATCAGGGTAGCTCTCATCAAGCCATGTTTCAGATATAGTGATTACATTAAGTTTTTCAGATTGAGCTAAAAGTTGAATTTCTTCAATTTTACCGGCACTTTTTATACTGCGAACATTTGAGTGACAACGTTTGAACTGGTTATGAGAAGATGTATTAGGGCCGGGGTTCGGGTGGACATCAATAGACAGAGAGAGGATGTAAGATAGAGTTGAAATGATGTGTTCAAGACAGCGGAATCCTTTGAAAAGGATGTTTGCAAGCGAAAGTGCTACAATGCAATGTGAAATGATTATTTGATTGTCAACAGTGCAGTCCAGCTGAAGGGAAGCTGTGAAAGATGTAGGCTTGACGAAAAACAGACCAATAGTTATTCTATACTGAGCGAGACTAATACCCATCGGTGACAGAGAAGAATATGAGAGTTCGGCTTGCAGGCACGTAGATACTTATGTTAGGGTGGTGTATAAAGTGAAGCAATGCCCCATGGTTAATTATTTTGAGTCTTTGCATACGAAGTTGAGGGGTTAAGAAACCAATGTCATTGATTGAATAGATTGCATGTTCAGGAATAATGCACATAGACCAATAAAGGTAGATAGCTGACTTACAGGCAGTTACCAAAAAATGTACCATTGTGACGTAATATAGAGCAATATAACATAGAACAATAATACTAGGGATGGTAATACTTGAACAAAAGAGCACAATGTGAAATTGGAGCATTTTCTGCAGAAAGAAAGAAAAAATGAGTGTGACCATATAATACGAGGGAAATATGTGTAAAAAAAAGTGTAAATTAACTTGTGTTAATCGACGAGCGGTTGGACGGAATATGGCGAGAAGGTAAAGTTTTAAATAAGTGTACACTTGTTCACTGAATGAGCTATTATTGGGAAGCTTGATGTAAAAATTTCATCTCATTGTATCTTTGTCGTTAATATGGACCCACAAAATAAATCAGTCAGAGGACAATATTTAGCAGGGTTAGATAATGGATATGATCTGAAATAAAAGATCATAAGCACATATACTGATGACGGTTGTATAATAAATCAGTCAGAGGACAATATTTAGCAGGGTTAGATAATGGATATGATCTGAAATAAAAGATCATAAGCACATATACTGATGACGGTTGTATACGGAAACATAAAATACTGCTCTCTAAGGGTCGCGAGGTTACTGCCGAGTAGGACTTTTGATATTGAAAGCCATTCATAAATGCAAACTTATATTTAATCATCCAGAGACCATACAGATGGGACGGGAAAAGCAACTGTTTGTACAGACTGTTACATGCCGTAGGCGTAGGCTGCATGCAGCTGTTTCCTTGAATGCTAAAATTTGAAACACTATAAGACCTGGCCCGTCCGCACGCAAATTCCAATTTATTGCATGCATGTTTGTTCTTGTTAAACGAAGTATAGTATTTTTTTTTACAGGAAATATTTCTTTTGCAACGAATTATCATTGCACAGACGGCAAGTTGGGATGGTCTGGCTCTCCCACGGCTGCACTCCCTGCAGTGCTAGAGTAGTAACGGCAGGGTTCTGGGTGTCCCACTCATGTCTGTAAGGCCGGGGGGGGGGGGGCACATACTCAACATCAGGGTGGGTGTGTGCCTCGGACATTTTTATACAATACCCTATCTTAATCCTACACCAGATGTAAAAAGTACGTTTTCTTAATCCTGCAATGTGTTAAAAGGAGTACTGCACTGGTGCATCCGAATTGTTACCCCTATCCTAATCCTGCTGTGTATATTTTTTTGGGGGGGGGGGGCTTTTCTAATCCTGGCAGTTATTAAAACGGGGCCTTTCCCGCGGCAGATACCCAGTACAATCCTACATGGAAGTACCCCCCCCCCCCCGGGCTGTAAGGCTGAATGATCTTTTCCTCTGCTGCTACAGCTTTTCAAATAAGGCAAATTCTTCTTCATCCTCATGAGACCACGTAAATCAGACTCTCCGAAATTACTATATTGTGCTGTAAGCCTGTATCTGCCATGGCTCTTGGCTAGCTGAAGGCACTCTGGCTTATAACACATTCACCCTGGCCAGCAGGTTGCGTTTGTGACATCACTAACACTTTGGAGCTAAAAAAGCACAATTCGAAAATAAATTTTAACATTTTGGTTTTCAGATATCATTTCTAACCACCCTAAAAACAGTTTTCTAATTTGCGGTACCCATTCAATTGAGAGGACCATTAATAGCAATTTTTGTTTAAAACTCCTTGCCATTCATAAACCCGACTTGGAAAGCCATGACAGCGAAAGCCCTTGGATCAGTGGATGGAAACTATACTATTGGTGGGAATGCCCTGATTGGCGTCTATTATCGTCCACCGGGACTATTAGTTGACGCAAGAACACGTTTTCTTTACGATCTCTCAAATTCAATCCATATTGCCTTAGAACTTAACCTAAGCCACCTGATCATTACAGGTGACTTTAATGCTCGGTGCACTGATTGGAACTCAAGTCATGTGAACAGCGAGTTGGGTACTAATTTATTGAACAAAATCTCCAATAATGACATCTTTCAAATTTCTGAACCAACACGCTCTTGACCTCATAATAACATATTCTCCACCAGGGTTAATCTTAGACAATGGCATTCTGCCTCCTATATCCACGTCCGACCACTCCGTTGTTTACAGCAAGATCGCTCATTCCTTTCCATCTGAAAGCTCATTCAAACGAAAAATTTGGAGCTATAAAAAGGCCTAAAGGAGCTAAACGAGTGTTTGCTGACAGCACATTGGGACGTGGCCTTCGAAACATTTGATAATGTTGATGATGTGTTAGTTTACTGGCAATGAGGACGACTCTAAAACATTTTATCCCTTTTTGTAAAGTTATTGTTCTAACCAAAGACAAACTCTGGATGAAAATTAAATGCTGAATAAGACGAAAGAAAACAAAGCTTGGAAACGTGTCCAAAACGCAAAAGGTCTTCCTCATTCTGAGGACCTAAAAAGATGTAAACAAAATCATGCCCTCACTAAAGACATCCGGTGCCTCAGGTCCTGATGGGATTAGTAATATTTTATTGAAACAAACTGGACCCAGTATTTCGTTATCTCCTTGTTAATTATTTAATTTCTATATGGCAATCTCTCGATTTCCGGAACAATGGGAAAAAATTGAACCTTTGTCCCATACACAAAGAGGAAGATCGACAAACGAGTAATTAGCGTCCTGTACACTTTCTCTGCAGCATCTCTAAGGTAATGGAAAGACTGGTATTTAACAAATTTTACGAATATTTAATTACAAACAACTTATTGACATAGAAACACTCTAGTTTCAAGGAAGGTAATTGAAGGTAAATAACAGTGCACCAACTCATTAGTATTGTTCATAAAATTTATAGTGGCATAGATAGCGGGAATGAAATACGTATGGTATATTTTTTGGATATTCAAAAGCTTTGTGACAAAGTCTAGCACAATCTTTAAACTCCGTACACTTGGCTTTTGTGATGAATTGGTGTCTTGGACAGAAGATTATCTTTCGAACCGTTTCCAAAAAGTTGTTATTTCAGGGCAAGAATCCAGTTGGCTTCCTGCTGAAGCAGGTGTGCCATACGGGTCCATACTTCGTCTCCTTCTATTCTTAATATACGTCAATGACATGGTTGATAATATTTCTTCAGAAATTAGACTATTTACAAGTGACACTTCTATTCATGAAGGTGTAAAAAATCCTGCAGATTCCGTCCTAAGATTAAGCACAGACTTGGGTCTTATAGGGATCTACGGAATGACATGGGAAGTGACGTGAAATGCATTAAAATTCACCTCTCTGATCTATCTTTTCTACCAAAAGAAACAAACCCTACCACGGGCCACTTTATTTGAATGGAAACGAAATTCCAGAAGGTGCAAGCCATACACACCTTGGCACCACTCTGTGTTCAATCTTAAATTGGAAAGAGCATATCTTACGAATTACAGACAAGGCTGGCAGAAGGATTGCCCTCCTCAAGCGATTTAAACATAGGTTATCGAGAAACGCACTTTGTAGATTATACAAACCAATGGTCCACCCCTTTCTTGAATATGGGTGTGTATTATTTGACAACTGTGGTCAAACATTATCGGATCAATTAGAATCAATTCAGTATGAAGCAGCGAGAACGTGTTCAGGTGCCTTACGTCACAGGAATTGTGCTCGTCTAATCATTAAGATATTTCAAACTTGTTCTCTTCTATAAGATGATCAATAAACGGGTAACTCCCTGCCTCTTCAAACTAGTCCCCTCTACATCTAGAACAGCTTCTGGTCGAAACTTAAGAGGTTCTCACAACTCAAGGCAAATCAAATTTAGGTCACAACGCTTAGGCGAATCATTTATACCATCATCAATTAAACTATGGGACAACCTCCTAACTGACATTCGAGAAAGTCCTTTCCTAATTCCAAACTCAAACGTCTTTTCTTTTATTTGAGCCAAAACCTCCGGTCTACTTTGCTCATTGCCAGCGTTTCCCAAATATATGTCAGACCCAGCTAAGACTTGGTCACTCAGCATTGAATCATCATTTGTAGAGTGAATATCATTGCCGACGCTTCCTGTGTGCCCACCGAGAGCATAAATCACTTCATGTTAGATTGTCCTGGATATCCCGACTTACGTAAGACACTCCTGAAACGTATTATCTTAAATTTGGCTCCAAAAGTAAATCTGTCCCTTCTAATTCACCTTGATCGAAATTATATACTTGGCATTATGCTCAAGGACATTTCAGATCTAGGCATAAAAACTAATGAAATGAAATTCACTACCGTTCAGAACTACATTTCAGAAAGTCGACGTTTTGTCTCTTGACCGTAAATCACCGGTATATTCAACTTCAATCTCATGAAACCTCATTTTCCATCATGATATTACGTCAAATGGTAAACTCTATGTATTATATGCAGTCTTGGTACCTTATCTCTTGTATTGTCGTGTGTATGCTGTAAATACTTTTATGTACGTTTTCCGAGTCTAGAGAACCAGTAGGTTAGCTTTTTAAGATACCAGCTAATCCAGGTGACATAAATATGTTTATGTATTATAATATACACATTTTAGATATTCCTATTCCTACCTTTGGCGGAAGTAACAAATTTAAGCATATAATGAAATCATGAAATGAGGTACGGAAGATGTCATTTTTATGTCTGTGTGCAAGCACAGACATGTTTTCTCAAAACTGTTTTTTCTTTCTGTCTGTCTTTCTTTCTTTCTTTCTTTCTTCTTTCTTTCTTTACAAGCAATTTTGTCCGACATTTTATTTGAAGACTGTTATACGCAGAAACTCCAAACTTGGCACGATTATATTTCCTTGCACAAAGTCTGGTCTTTTTATGAAGTTGGGTGACAGTTTTGAAAATTATACCAATTTGAGGGCCATTTGAAACATTTAATCTTGAATATCTTCAAAACTACTATAGGTAAAAGTGTTATTCCAACTTCAATTAATCGCTATGTGCTGTACGCATATCCAATGAGCCACTGACAAAAGTTGTAGAATTGTAATTTATACTAATAATTAGGAGTACTTGAAAAGTTAAGAAGTTGAATATCTTAACTATTACAGCTAGAGGTGTCACTCCAGCTACAATTCATAGGTTTGTGCTGTAGGTGCATCCAGTGACCTCGAACAAAAATTGTAAAATTTGGATTTTTACCTAAGACGGGGATTTGAAAAAAAAAAGTTGAATGTTTATGTTCAAAACCATTATGCGCATTATGTGCCATTCCGACTTAGCATCCTAGGGTTGTCCATCATCACTTTTGCCAAGAGCTAAGCTCCCAGACATCACTCAAACAAGAATCCCTGAACAGTGTGTGGCCCAGCATCAGGAAGTTGCAATAATGCAAATAAGGAACCAACACTAGCAGACTTGTAGATGTTTGTGATAGACCAGACGTACAGAAGGCCATGATCTGTCATCAGCAGTCAATTACATGAATATGTACATCGCTAGTATTTTTTTTTACACTCATGTCAGGCATAACACCTTAATGCTACCACAAGGTGACCATTTTGTCATTAGTCCATGAGGTAGTGTCGAGTGATCCATAAATGAATCAAAGTTGCAATCAAAAGTGTGCTATAGAATTAGCTAGAGTTTCTGACTACATGACCAAATCTTGTTTGCTGACACTTGGCATTCTGTTTTATCAAGAATTCTTTCTGTCCGTCTGGTATTCCCTTTTTACTCGCAGATTTTTTATCGTGCCAAAAGCCTTATTTTGCTACAGTTTTTTTTCTTAAAGTCATGTTTTCTCTCCTGCATCCAATTTCAATTTGAATGTACAAAGTAACAGCCTTCCTTTGAAAGCACACAAACAGATTTGCTTCGAAGAGAATAAAACTATTCTTTTCTAGTTTAATATGTATAATATACATTTGAATGCGTGCCTTCTAATACATGCTGTGGTCCTTGAAATACTAGAAATGTGAAATGACACATGCGGCATCCATTCAAACTTAATCAGGCACTAGATGACTCACACCTGCCACTTCAAATTTCGTTATTTTTTCTGGATATTAACTAATAAAGATCCGTGTAACCAACAAATTGGTTCCGCGCCCTACATTTTAAAATGTTTTGTAATATACGGATTTTCGGGACTCAACTTTCAGTTTGGAAAAACAAAATTTTTGAACTAGTTTTCTTTCTTTCTTCTTCTTTTTTTTTTTAATATGGGTTTACAACCCCCACCAAAAACTTATACCAAAGAAACACATAAACTGAAGAAAATTGATTTTTGACTATTTCTGTAGAATACAAGATGCTAAGGATCGTGATTATGTTTATTCATTGCGGTCTAAACTCCGAGCTATTTTTCTTTTTCTTTTCCTTTTTTTTGGGGGGGGGGGAGCAGGGCAGGGTGGTTATCCAACGGAAATGGCGCAGCAACAGTTTTTTTTTTTACAACATGAGATAATTAATCCCCATTTTCTGTATCAAGGATAATTTTATCGGTAAAAAGGCATTACTTTGCTTTCAAGGTAGGATCTCATATCATTTGTTCCAGCAAAAGTCAAAGTTCTGAAATACTTAGAATCACTCATATGCTCACACCATATCGTTCTAAATTTAACGCCTCTTATTTACCGAATTCTAGCAAGTTAAACGAAGTAAAAAAACAGGTCCGTGCAGTTGTAAAACGAAGCTGAGTTTTCCGAAGCTGATCGTGTCACTTGTATTTTGCATCAGTCAGATAAAGTAATGCAGACATGAACAACACGATTAACTGAGCACAGTAGCTGTTTATTGTAAAGAAAAACTTCTGATCCATGCAAGCTGAGGACATGTGTCGGTATGAACTGGCATATGTCACATATGTCGGACGAAGAAGAAAGATCAAGGAAAAACAAACAGAAACAAAACAGAAAAAAGACACAAAAAGTCCTATTTTGAATGATTTTCAAAGCTTTTGACCTTAAACCTAAGAACACAGTTTTGTTGGTTGTTTTCTGAATAAAATTGCCAAAGCTGACACAAAAAACCCTTGTATGTATCTGTTTGTTGTTATCCACCCAATAAAAGGCAATGTGGTGCGGCAGAACAACTCCCACACACGCGGTGTGGCGGGCACCTGTTGTCCCCTGTCAAAGCACGGAGGAAGTGGCACAGAGACGGACCACTTGAGTCGGGTTTCCCTCAGCAGAAGTATCAGTGTTGGTCTGTGATGTGCACACTCACTGTAATTAATTACTACACTTATTTCTTGTACTTTGCTGCAAAGAAAACAGGAAACCACAAATTGACTTTTTATATGGATCTTTGCGAGTATATGTGACATGATGTGGTAAGTAATGGGCCAACAAAGACACCCCCCCTATTTTTCTGACTCAACCGCCATTAAACAACGATGTAAATGTTGTCATGCTATATTTCCTTAGCACAGCATCTGTCAGTTTTCTGGCATGTGTTTGCATATGCTGTGTGGGCTGCTGCACCAACGCGAAGGTCACACAGACATACAATCGGCATACAGGACACTGAATGCCGGTGATGGAACACAAGACAAAAAAAACCCTGATATTAGTATGTTTTTTTGTAGTTTTTTGTAGTTTCAGATCACACTTGACGCGGTGTGAAACCCAGAACAGACAAAAAAGTTGTCATTTTTAGATATCAACTTATGTATTGTTAGAAAAAAACCCGGATGGTCTATTGTAATTTGTAGCTCATTTAGAGATTCACAAGTCCCAACACAACAAAGAGATGGACAATAGAGGCATATGAATGCAAAAAAAAAAATTGGGCTACAAAAGAATGTCTTCAACTGAAAACCTGTAGCTCAGATCAATAATCTCTTAAAATATAAACGTATCTGTCCTATTTATTAATTAATTTCATACGGAAGATAGTTTTTTTTAAAGAGATTGTGTGTTTGGATCAGTTATGTGTGTGTGCCAACACAGACATTCTGTTTTTCTTAGAGTTGTTTCTTTATTTGTTTGTTTCTTTTTCTTTCTTTCTTTCTTTCTTTCTTTCTTTCTTTCTTTCTTTCTTTCTTTCTTTCTTTCACTGAAAACCTGAAGCTCAAATTGATAATCTCTTAAAAATATTAACGTATCTGTCCTATGTAGTAATTACTTTCATACGGAAGATAGTGGGTTTTTTTAGAGATTGTGTGTTTGGGTCAATTATGTCTGTGTGCCAACACAGACATTCTGTTTTCCTAAAGTTGTTTCTGTTTCTTTATATGTTTGTTTTTCTTTCTTTCTTTTTTCTTTCTTTATTTCTCTCTTTCTTTCTTTCTTTCTTTCTTTCTTTCTTTCTTTCTTTCTTTCTTTCTTTCTTTCTTTTTCTTTCACTGAAAATCTGTTGCTCAAATTAAAAATCTCTTAAAAATATTAACGTATCTGTCCTATGTAGTAATTACTTTCATACGGAAGATAGTGTTTTTTTTAAAGAGATTATGTGTTTGGGTCAATTATGTTTGTGTGCCAACACAGACATTTTGTTTTTCTTAGAGTTGTTTCTTTCTTTTTCTTTCTTTATTTGTTTTTCTTTCTTTCTTTCTTTCTTTTTTCTCTCTTTCTTTCACTGAAAACCTGTTGCTCAAATTAAAAAATCTGTTAAAAATATTAACGTATCTGTGCTATGTAGTAATTACTTTCATACGGGAGAAAGTGGGGTTTTTTTTTAAGAGATTGTGTGTTTGGGTCAATTATGTCTGTGTGCCAACACAGACATTCTGTTTTTCTTAGAGTTGTTTCTTTTCTTTTTTTTTGTTTTTTTTGTTTTTTTTGTTTTGATTCTTTATTTGTTTGTTCTTCTTTTTCTTTGCTTCTTTCTTTCACCGAAAACCTGTTGCTCAAATTAATAATCTCTTAAAATATTAACGTATCTGTCCTGTTTAGTAATTACTTTCATACGGAAGTAATGTCTTTTTTAAAGAGATTGTGTGTTTGAGTCAATTATGTTTGTGTTGGCACACAGACATTCTGTTTTTTCTTCCTTTCTTTCTTTTTCTTTCTTTCTTTCTTCCTTTCTTTCTTAACTTGGTCAATTTTAATCTGGTTTTGACCATGTTGGGCTCAAATTGTAGGTATTGGGACACTGCACACTTTTATAATATACATGTGACCTTTAAAGGTCAAAGGTCAAAGTCATTTGGATTTTCATCCAGCCATCAATTTTTATAAAATTTTGACCATGTTGGACCCACATGGTAGGTATTGCAACACTGCTTATTTTTGTTAGCTACATGTAACCTCGAAAGGTCAAAGGTCAATGTAACCACTAAAGGTCAATGTTTAAGGTTATTTGGACCTTTGGAAGTTTCATCCAGCCACAAGTTGGTCAATTTTCATCCACTTTCAGTCACGTTGGGCTCAAATTGCAAGTATTGCAACACTGCACATTTTTGTTAGCTACATGTAACCTCGAAAGGTCAAAGGACAATGTCATTTGGACCTTTGAAAGTTTCTCTTAGCCATAGTGTGGTCAATTTTCATCCAATTTTAATCATGTTGAACTCAAGTGGTAGGTATTGCAACACTGTACATTTTTGTTATTTACATGTTACCTTTTAAGGTCAAAGGCAAAGTCATTTGGACTTGGAAATATTCATCTAGTCAGTAGTCATATTTACAACTTTGGAAGGCACACAGACAGATTTGCTTTGAATGAAATCTTTTCTATCTGATAACATTTTCCTCAGAGTCAGGAAAATAATGAAAAGACAATTATCTGTTGACTTTTTTCCAATGACTCATTGAAACAGTTTCAGATAAATTATTTTTAATGTTTGTCACACAATTTTTTGGATATGTCCCACTATTTATAAAGTGCATTTATTTTTCACAAGTAGGCATATTTTTGTACCATTTAATCAAGGCGGCATCCATGTTGAAGGACATTGCACATATATTTGGCCTTGAACATATGAGGCAGTCTCATTATTTGTACAGACATTTACCTCAATGCAATTATCTACTACAAAAAGTCTGGGTTTTTGTTAGTGTTACTTGCAATCAATCATACTTTCAACTTTAGTTTATACCTATTTGGAAAAGTTTTGAATCAAATTTTCCAGGGGGGATGGGACACACAAGTCATTTGCTTGGATTTCACGTCTAATTTCACAAAAGGCTGGCATGTGATGGCTCACAGTAGGGAATAGAGGTTTTCTCAGAGCCCTGTTAACATTTCTTTCATGGAAGCAAGTCCAATTGTTCAATGTAAAGACTGTCATGACGATGGTGGCCCACAGCTGGGATCATGACTGAGGTCCATGTACTGGATTCTCTCCAGTGTGGAACTGTGCAGATGTACACCAACCAAATAATACCCAACGAGGTTCTAGGTCTGCTACATACTATCGATCTGCACAGACGTAAGACAAGCAAATGATGCCAAATGAGGTTCTAGGTCTTACCAGATATAACAGAACTGTACACGTGTATGCCAAGCAAAAAATGCCAAATGAGGTTTGATCTTGGTCCACTATATACTATAGAAATGCACAGATGTAAGACAAGCAAATGATGCCATATGAGACTCTATGTCTTACAACACATAACAGAACTGTTCAGGTGTATGCCAAGCAAATAATGCCAAATGAGATTTAAGGCAAACAACATTCTACCAAATTGCACTGATGCAAGACAAGCAAACAATGCCAAACGAGGTTCTAGTTCTGCTACATATTTTGGAACTGTAAAACATGCATACCAAGCAAATAATGCCAAATGAGGTTTCTAGGTCTACATATTACAGAACTGTATTGATTTATGCCAAGAAAATAATGCCAAATGAAATTTTCAGTTTATACATATTAATACAGAACTGTACAGATGCATGCCAATCAAATGAGGCTCTTGGTGTACTGCATGCAATAAAACTGTATATGAGATGTACGCTAAGGGTATAATGCTATGTAAGGTTGAAGGAATACTGCATACTATACAACTGTACAGCTGTGCACCAACCAATAATGCCAAATGAGGTTCTAATTCAACTGCCTACTACGGAACTGTACAGATGTATGCCAAACGAATAATGGTATATGAACTTCAAGGTCTACTACATACTATAGAACTGTGTCCAGTTATTTGGCAACAGTAGATTTTTTTGCAGCAATTAAGAGATGCATGCCAGTCTTGCCTCATTTCAATTCAAATATGGCACTACTATTGTGCACAGAATGTTGAGGCAGTCTCATTATTGGAGGGGGGTAAGGGGGGGGGTTCAGTACGTTGGTGCAGGTAATTATTTTTCTAGAGTACGCAGTATGGAAAATAAAAATCTTTCAAAATTTTGGATGGTACGAAGTACCTAACATAAGAGGGCTTCCAGTATGCCAGTAGGGTAAATAAAAAGCCCCAGTATGCCAGTACGGGAAACCCCTGACCCACCCTCATTATCAAACAATGAGCTAACAAATCACGTTAACTGTTGATGTACAAGTAGGGATTAAATGATGATTAGATCAAATCAAACCTGCAAATAAAATAAAACAATAAATAAAAAACAAGTGGATTGTGACAGTCTTGTGCTCAGCTGACCTTAAATACACAGACTGAAGTGCTCTTGTGACCCTTGGAATAATATCAAGGTCATATCAGTTTAAAACAACCCTCACTGTTTGCAATATTAGTCTTCACTCATACAGTTCAGAGGTCATCATTTTAAAATGATACGTGGCAATATCCAACAATACCAAGATATAAGCAAATATGCCAGTTTGACCTTTTAAGGTCACACAAGGTCAAAATTAATACCAAAAGACACCCCATACCATATTCATTCCAATTGTAGCACATGCCCTAAAACAAGCACACACACTACTTTTTAATCTTAGGTGTTTTATTAAAAATTCAGTATTTTTCATGTTTTAAAACGTTAACTGCTTCTGATGAAAGAAGAGGGTTCACTGTTGTTATTTTATGCTATATGGGTTCTATAATAAGTGTAATTGCTTGTAGTATTGTAAATTAAGACATATCATTACCATAAACTCATTGAAAACCATGTCTGCTCCAGAAAATCTTTGCATTAGCACAGCATGCTACTGTTGGAATGGATACGGTAGGTACTTTCCTATTTGTGTTTAATAGCAATTATGGGCCTAGGACCCACCATTAGCAAAATTTATGGCAAAATATCAGTTTGACCTTTCAAGGTCACTCAAACTCAAAATTAACAATACCAAAGAAACCCTGTAGTTCACTTTCCTGTGATTATTTAATAGTAACCATGGGCCTAAGATCCTCCATTATAGATATTAAACTTAATATGTAATATTTGCAGCTATACCTATTTTAACAATGCTAACATGTACATATTGTATACCCTTATCAATTTTTCCTTATTTTAATAATCTATTAATTAAAAATCGGAAAATGATAGCAGCACCATGTAGTGCACAAGTTTGGTGGAGATTGAGACCAGGTATGTTCCCACTACCTTTAAAGAGAATCCAACATAAGGTTTGGGAGAACTGAAAAAAAAAAAAAAAAAAAAAAAAAAAAAAAAAAAGAAAAGAAAGAAAAAAAAAAACCAACCCAAACTGCTACACCACCTGGTGAACAAACTAAGGTTTATGTGTCCCCAGAAGTGTCCCTATACAATTTTAAAGCAATTAGTCACATTGTTTGGCTATAAAGATTTTTTAGGTTTTACCGAAAAATGAACTAGAAAATTAATAAAAAATCTAAAATTCACAGGAGTAGGACTGTTTGAGCAAAGTTGGTACATACCCCCTCAAGGTAAATACCCACAAAGTTTGAAGAGAATCTGGATGGCAGCTATGAGAGAAGTTAAATGTGAATTACCATTGCAATTCCCATTGACTTTCTATCTACCTGGTAATCAGTAGGAATATGTGCATTAACTGACAAGTGACTGAAGTGAAAAAATCGTTAAAAATAAAGGATATGAAGTGTCACCACCTAGTGAACAACTTTGTTTGATCCCTCTACAAGCAAGACTTTTCAGGAAAAAAAACTGAGATGGTTTGGACAAGTTGAAAATAGTGAAAACACACAAACATTCTGAAAGATAGCAAAATAAAAACAAAAACAAAAAACACAAACATGCACATAGTACCACTTGCAATTAGTGAATTCAGTCAAATTTAGGGGTCCCCAGAAGTGTTCCTACTCATTTTTAAGCAATTGGCCAAACGGTTTTCGAAATTTCTCATGATTTTCTCGAAAAATGAAAAAAAAAATCCATTATAAATCCAAAATTCACTGGACCATGATCGTTTGAACAAACTTGTAGATTGCCCAAGGTATATCCACACCAAGATTTAAGTGAATCTAGCAGACAGTGTTAGTGAAGTAAAAAATGTGAATTACCATTTCAATTCCCATCCACTTACATAGCAATTAATAGGAATGCAGGCATTTATCCCCATGTATCCCAAATTTAAAATTTCATTAAAAATCAGATTTCCAGAGTATTACCACCTAGTACAAAAGTTTGTTTGACTCTCCCACAAGCTACATTTGCACCAAATTTCATCACAATCTGACAGCTTTGGAGAAGTGGAAATAGCAAAAAACATACAAAACTTCATTAAAAAAAAATTGAAAAAAAAAAAAAAATTGTAGCACCACCACCTGTTGAACAAATTCTGGTTTAGGGGTGCCTAGGAGTGTCGCTGTACAATTTTGAAGCGATCAGCTAAGTGGTTTCAGAAGTTTTTTTTAAGAATTTCGCCATAAAATGAACAAAAGAAAAATTCATAAAAAATTAAAAAATTCATTGGATCATGACGAATTGAACAAACTTGGAAGAAACTTCAAGTTTAAAGTGTACCTGGCCAACAGTATTGGAGAAGTGGAACATGTAAACGTCCTCTACTAGTCAACTGCTGTTTGTTTTATATACTTTTTACTTCATGTATTCTATTCAAACTCAGTCACAATAGCTGCTGGATAGTTAATGTTGTATTGTCTTAAAAAATTGAGTCAAAATAAAGCTCTATATCTTGTATCTTGTTAATTGTGGATGGACAGATGGACTGATAGACAATGTACGATGTTCCATCCTATAGCCCCAGCTGACTGACAATAAGCTCAGGTAAAATTGTGAATTGTGGACAAGCAATGGGCAGCACACACTGGATGACATATCATCCTATCAGCTCAGCTGACTGACAAGTCAGCTGTATTTGCAAAATAAAACTTAAGTATCTCTTGAGCACACCAGTTGGCAGTTACACATCTATTCCAGGTGAATGTTACACTATATTATGCAAGTACATGTATTTTCTATGCTAACAACTTCCCTGATTCTTGTTATTCAAAAAAGTACCTGAAGAGAATTGAAGGTGTAGCAGATTTATTTCGGAATGATATCAACAAAAAATGGGTGTGCTATTTTTATCAACAATAAATGGCTGTACCACCGATAACAACAAGAAATGGCTGTGCCATTGATATCAATAAATGGGTGTACCATAAACATCAAGAAATGGTTTTACCATTTACAGCAACAATAAATGGGTGTACCATTAATAGCAACAGTAAATGGGTGTACCATTCACATAAAAAATAAATGGGTGTATGACTAATTTCATTAATAAATTCATGAACAGTTGATATTAACAAAAAATGGATGTACCACTGATATTGACAAAAAAGGGATGTACCACTGATATTGACAAAAAAGGATGTACCACTGATATGGACATATATGTATGTACCATTTATATCAACAATAAATGGTGTTCCGTTAACCTTTTCCAGCTCAAATTTCCCAAAAGCATCTGGATGTAAATTACCATCTACCTTAATGTTTTTACTTAAATTTCTTGTCACTAGAAAATATCTTTGTGGAGAGTTGTATGCAAGACCACCCAGGATGGCATGCCCTCGGTCAACAGCCTTCCTTGGTGCAGGTTGGGCACAATGGGCCCAATCTGTGTCAAGGAAAGCTACTGACTTATTCCTATTCCGACTAGGAATGGGTTAATATCACCACTACATGCTTGTCTAGTTTACATTAACAATAACTGGGTCTACTAATGATGTCAACAAGAACTGGGTGTACTAATGATGTCAACATTAATGGGTGTACCATTGTTATGAACAATATTGGATCTACCATTGAAATCAACAATGTGTGTATCATTCTTACTGATAATCAGTGTTCCATTAATGTCAACAGAACCGTGTATCCTTTAAGTCAATCATAATGTACTGATATCAAGAACAAATGGGTTAACCACTGATATCAATAGATGTGTGTACTATTGATATCAATTAAGTGGGTATACCATTGATACCAATAAATGTGTCCCATTGCTATCAATGAATGAGTGTACTAGTGATACCAGTAAATCAGTGTACCATATCCACGTAAAGTAAAGTGACAAGATGAAGGTCCCAATGAACATAAACACTAGAAAATGAAGCTTAACAAAAAATGAAGATATTTCAGTGTTTCACATTTCATGCTAATTAGCACATATACTTGAATGCTTCAAGCATGAAACAAGAGACATCCAGTTTACTACACTTTACAAACCGAGTGCCGACTTTTTTCCCCCACCTGTTGACCTCGTCTGGACTGGTTACACTGAGATCAACAGCAGCCCTATGTGGACTCTGGCCATGGATTTTGGTGCAAAGTGCACAACAAGCAAAGCTGTTGACCTGCAGCATATCATTCAGCCAGACTAATTTTACACATTTTGCAATAGTGAATAAGTACTTAAGTATTTCAGCACACATTTTAAATACCAATGCATATTATTCAAGCAGGAAAGAATTAGAGCTATGAAACACACAGAGATCAACATAATTGGTATATTTGGCAAGCCGCTTTCCTTGATGGACTGAATTACTGTAGATTTGATATGGGCTACACAATGCTGTAGCATAGGCCCCCACAATTACATCCATGCACAGTTGCACCTATTGGAGGTCCTCATCCAGAGGTGGTCTTAATTATCAAACTGTCTATGCATTTA
This sequence comes from Hermodice carunculata, assembly GCA_964020975.1. Taxonomy (NCBI): domain Eukaryota; kingdom Metazoa; phylum Annelida; class Polychaeta; order Eunicida; family Amphinomidae; genus Hermodice; species Hermodice carunculata. The sequence goes on along the minus strand of OZ026615.1, from coordinate 45,491,307 downwards.
CATTGAAAGAAAACTCGTAGGTTACCAGAATTACTGGTCTTTTTGTGACATGGTCTCATTACTGGGGTGGTTTAATCCAGAATCATGCTGCACATACAAATAAAATATCACTATAACTTGATTATACATGTACATTCACGATAACAATGATCTTTGACAACCAGAATTAATAACATATACATCCCTTTATTCACTGCAGTTTGGTGTTTGTTAATCTAGAATATATAGTTTATCAAGTAAATATAAGACACATGCTTACATTGCATCTGTGTGGAAGTAATGAGGTTGTACCTTATGATACTCTCTGATCACTTTTCAACATTTTTGGAGAGTTTGACACTTCAACTACATGCTGCCAAAAACTCAGATGTGTGAACCTAGAATCTATGCAAGAAAACTGAGCTGCAATATTGTGTTTAAATTGAACAGTATCAGCATCGCTGACCACATAAATAGTTGATAGTCCATGGCCCCTGGCAACAAGCTTGGGGAGCCGGTGACTAGGGTTACTTCTGGGGAAGAGGAAACCATTAGCCATGGAGAGAAGAATGGGCCAATTCAACCTGATCATACTGTTGTTCTGACTACATGTATAATTTTGAAACTCACTATTGGCATAAAAACAAGTAGCCTGTTTTGTTCGCCATTTTCCAAAATGCTCTCCTGTTTCATGTGAACCCACATAAAAACACACAATGTGTGGCTACATTTGTTGTTCCTCAGTTGAAAAAAACCCCTCTAGTTTTAAGTTACAAGATACACTTTTTTTTCATGACATCACAAAAGTAAAGCTGCATGTTTATTTCACACATAGTAAACACACGGGGCACATGAAGTGAGTAGATATCATATTACAGCCACTTATGCATGAGAATTGGCAACATTTTCTTTCAAAGTGAATTCTCAGAACTGTGTTTTGTCTGAACTATGGAATTTGTATCTTGCCTCATAAAAAGATGAATCATTCAATCAGATTGAAATGAATGTACACCAATAGAAAAATATACCTAGGTTTGGGCTCAAGTGATTTCTTTTCCTGATCACCCCTTCCATAACTTTTGGAGCAATTGCAAGAAAGAAAATAAATAACCTTGCGGGACCAACTTAGAAATTCTATAACTTTTTATTCATGCTATTTAGAATTAACCATTGGATCCAATCCTGAACACAGATATACATTATCAATATCTCCAGGTTTCAACTTCAAAAAAATAATCTTGAGTGATTTATCCAAGATAAATGTGAAAATCATACCAGGTCAGCAAAATGCTACAAAATCTTTAAAACACCTCCAATCCCCCTAATAATTTGTAACTTTAAATCTATGGATATGTAATCAAAAAATATATAGTTCTTCTATTCTTCTGGAACAATTATACGAGTAACATGGGTTCAACGTAGTTAATTTCAGTGTATACAGACTATAAATGCCACCTTAAAACAAACACCGATAATGAGAAAGGCATTACATAACAGAGAGGCCGCGTCTGTGTGGAATAAATTATCAACTGAAGTAAAGCATGCAGGAAGTCTGCCTGTTTGTAAGACAAATTGCACTGCATATATGACGTCATGGCCATAATTTCAACTGATTCAGATATCACATAAGGCATAATTTCTTATTGAATTACTTTTTTACCTGCATTATGCCTTGATTGTACCAGTGTGCACATGTATTCCCAATTATAAAACATATTTTGAGGGCATCCAATGAAATTAGCATGTAAATGTTAACTCAGTACCCCCACTATATATATATTATATATATATATATATATATATATATATATATATATATATATATATATATATATATATATGTATGTATGTATATTAATATATATATATATGTGTGTGTGTGCAGATATATATGAAAATGGTCACCTGATTTTTTCAAAATTACAAAAAATATATGTACATGTACCTTTAACAATTTCAATGTCCCAGAGGACATCAAGTCAGCAATTTGCATCTCACAGCAAAGGCATGCATAATTGTGTAGTTGCAATAACATAAATATTATGATCAATATCTGGAAAACAAATTTTCAGCTTCCAGCACTGACTAAATAATATCAAGCACCAACAAACTGAACTCACAATCAAACAACGACACACTTCAGTCTTATGTGATATGCATATTTGTGTACACACATATATTGTCAGCTGTCCAATTGTCAGAGGCAAAATACATGCAAACGTTTCAAGGCAACAGTACACACCCACTCAATATATGTGTTCATGTACACTGTGAATATACTACATGGGGACAAGATACACTCCTTACATATCAATGAAATTAAACCACATATTCAAACTTTTGGATCCACAAGCGCAAGCGCTATTTGATGTGTACCTTGCATAGATTTGGATTGAAAACGTCTGCACTATTAAGCTGTGCAGTTGATCATTAGAAATATATAAAGCATAAAAGGTTGATATACATGCATATGTACACATCCTGACTGTGCACAAATGTAAAATCTGCACAGAATCTGGATGACCATATGAATCTCATGTTGTGATAGATAAACAAGTTTGGAATGTGTATATTCATAGGTTTACATAACAACTATGCACAAAGGCACGTAAATTATAAATTGTACAGAATCTGACATGTTGCAGTTATATTTTTTATGTGTCTGGAGAGATACCAGATCCCATGTAGTACTACATAAACAGATTGGCAAAAGGTTTTTAGAGTATTTTTGGCACAAAGGGAAGTAGGATACCATTGTGTTACCATATGGATGTGGAAATTATATGGATGTAGACACCATATGGATGTGGAAATCATATGGATGTAGACACCATACGGATGTAAGCACCATATGGACATGCTACCATATGGACACCAGCACATATTGTTTGCCATATTGCACATACTTCATACATCCATAACACCATTGCACACCACATTGCAAAGACTTTTTTTCAGATTGTTTGGAAGTTCTGTATCAACAGCAATGTGAAGTTATTAACCTTGTGGAGGCAGAGAACAACCTGACACTTTCTGTGTAAAGTACCACTGGACAGGTACTGTCATATCAGTGCAGCATGGATGACATCACTGTTCTCTCACCATTCAATGATGACATCACTGTTCTCTCATCATTCAATGATGACATCACTGTTCTCTCATCATTCAATGATGACATCACTGTTCAGCCACCATCTCTGTGCAGATGACATCACTGTTCAGCCACCATCTCTGTGCCAATGACATCACTGGGTTGGTTGCCAAGCACCATAATGGGACTGACCAGGTCCCACACACGTATATTGCCATCGCTGCTACAGCTGACCATGCGCTTGGCCGACACCTACAATCACCAATGCTTATCAGTATTGTACCCCTTATGTACTTGTACTAATTCATGCACCACCCCACAGGGCTATATATCCCTCATACCACTATATCCAACACAGGATCAAAATGTGATGGCTGAAATGCCATACTCTCAGGAAGAGTTGGCCTTTGTTGGCAGACCTGATAGATGGCATCCCCATACATGTATCACGACATCTCATGGTGCCTTGGTCAGTTTGAAAGGCCTTACAAAGGGCATCACCATATGAGTGCATTTCATACTGCCCTGGTAGAGGCCTTGGTCAGTTTGAAAGGCCTTATATAAGGTGTCACTGTACCATTCCATTTCATATTACAGTGGTAGAGGTCTTGAGTCAGTACAGTGGGATTTGGACTGTCAGGCAATCATTTGTACTGACTTTTGACTAAGCATGTCAATAAAGATGTGCATTTCCTATTTTCAACCAGGTGGTTGGTGCCTCAGGTCACTAGTTCAAGACCCAGTTATTCCATCATCAATAAACAAAAAAACTTTTTTGCGACCAATCTGAACACACCATTTTCATAGAAATGTAACTTAGGTAGGTTACTGGTAATATACAGAATTTGAATATGCCATTTTCACGTAAATGTTACTTGGGTAAGTTACTTGTCATATGGAATTTGAATGTCACTCTGGTGTAAAGGTTATTTGCACTTGTACTTGTAATATGGAATTAGAATATGCCATTTACATGTAAATATTGATTGGGCAAGTCGCTGGTTAGATTCAAATATGCCATAGTCATGTTAGTGTTACTTATGTAAGTCAGTAGTTATATGAAATTTGAATACTTCAATCTCATTTAAATGTCACTCGGACAAATCACTGGGTATACCGAATTTTATTTTGCCATCCTCATGTAATTGTAACTTGGGTAAGTTCTAGTTTTACAGACTGCATTACCTGACAGTACATGTATGATACTGGCCCACAGAGACAGAAATGACTACTTCACATGACTTACCAGGAATTATTTTTTATTCCAGTTTATTATTATTTACATGCATGGTGACCTCACAAAAATAAGTCAAGGTCACTGATATTATACAACATTCTAGAATTGGACATGGTCTATATATCCTATAAATTTGGCAAGTCTAATCTAATTACTTTTCCAGATATGGAATTTTATATCTTAGCACATGTATATGATTTGGCTCATAATTTGTCAAATTATAGGTGGCACCAAGAGTGTCAATAGCAACTTAGATTTTGACCTGCCCCACATATCCCACCAAATTCTGTGAAGATCTGTTAAAAATTAAAGATGCTACACTGTTCACAAGATTTTCAAATTTGACCCCAATCTATATTGCATAGTATTGTAGGTGGTGCCCACCAATATAATACGGGACCTACATTTTCATATATCCTATTAGTCCTGAAAGTTATATTGGGATAACTTCAAAACTGCGGACAGTATTGCGGTCACAAGATTTTCACATTTTGACCTGTATATTACATAATACTATAGGTTGGGCCACCAACATTCATATGGACGAAGACTTTCATACAGTCTTAAACTTCTAAACATTATATGTGCCTAACTAAAAAATTGTGGGGTTGAGAGCATTCATGAGATGACCCCTATATTCAAACTTGCCTTTTGACCTTGACCTTTAACTCGGATTACAAAATTGTTATGTGTTAAAAGTCTGCGTCCTACATTCAGCTTTCCATCCATGGTCTGTTTGTGCAAATCAGGTAATAACTTTTCGAGTTATTGAAAAAACCCCAATAAATTTGGACAAGCGCCAAACTCCATAATATCTGGGTCACGGTGACCCAAAAGTAGGTCATCAAGTACAGTTTTATTTACAATGTAATCAAGTGGAATATTGATCTCGAGGCTCAACTCTCTTTGCCATTGATGTCCAAGCTACACCATGCAATTACAAAATCACCTCTTTCAACTTTACAGGCATGATAACCTCACAAAAATACGTCGAGGTCATTGATATTATATAATATTCTAGCATTGGACATGGTCTATATATTCTATAAATTTGGCAAGTCTCATCTAATTACTTTTCCAAATATGGAGTTTTATATCTTAAAACACATTTTGGTTCATAAATTCTGTCAAATTATAGGTGGCATCACTAGTATCATTAGTAACTTAGACTTTGACCTCCTCCACAATCCCACCAAATTTGGTGAAGATCCACCATAAATTAAGGATACTAGAGAGCTCACAAGATTTTCATATTTTGATCCCTATATTACATAATAATGTAGGTGGCGCCACCAGTGTTAAAAAGGGACTTAAGACTTCACACACCCTATAAGTCCTAAAAGTTATATTGGGATAACTTGAAAACTGTGGACGGTGTCGTGCTCACAAACCAAAAGTGGACGGACAGACGGACGGACATGAGCGATCGTATAAACTCTGAAACCTTAGGTCAGCAGACCTAAAGATCAATATACATATAAATGGGACACCAAAGGTGGTATGTTGTTCAAGTCAGCTTTCATTATGCCAACTTGAGAATTTAGGACTTAATATAGATGTTTTGAAACACAAAGATATCTCACCTCAAACCCTTGCACTGGGCCCTTATGACCTTGAAGTGACCTCACACAGGTCATGGTCACCAGGTCCCACTCCTTGATGGTGCCATCACTGAAAAAAGATGACAAAGTTGTTGGAAATGGCACAATGAAGCAACTGATTTACTGCAAATGATTTGTTGAACAAATGTAGAGTGGTTCTTTTTATAAGACCCCACCCCCTACCCCTTAGTGAGAGGCCATATCACCTCTTCAGATGCCACTTCTCTATGTAGCAAGTATAGTATTATCATTTTATTTTACCCCTCAAGACAGGCCAGCCCTCATATAAGGCCGCATCTCTGGTACACTTGGTCTTTATGAGGGGGCTACTGTATAGCTACTTTACTGTCTGTGCACATCTCGACAGCACAAAACACCTTAAGTCTGTTAGTCAAGCACGATACGCTCTACTACTGTCACTGACTATTACTCAAGCACCATACCCTCTACTCCTGTCACTGACTGTTATTCAAGCACCATACCCTCTACTACTGTCACTGACTAAATTATTCAAGCACCATACCCTCTACTCCTGTCACTGACTGTTATTCAAGCACCATACCCTCTACTCCTGCCACTGACTTTTATTCAAGCACCATACCTTTGACTCCTGTCACAGACTGTAATTCAAGCACCATACTCTCTGCCCCTGTCACAGACTGTTATTCAAGCACCATAACCTTGACTCCTGTCACAGGCTCTATACAATGATTTTGTGAGATTACAATAATTTTACCACTTATATGAAGTTCCACATGTATTTTTTAACACAGGCAATAAGAGGCCTTTGACAATAAACATGGCTCCTCAAGGGGCAGATATCAGAACATATTTCAGAGCTTTACCCCATACATGTTCATCTGACTGTGGCTCCTTGCCTCAACCTTCCTTGTCTTAAAGGTCAATTGACAACATGAGAGATTAACACACCCCACCATATTACATTGTCAGAGAAGACTTAAAATCTTTCCTTGCATGAAAGTAATGTAGCAACACACAACTTCAGTAATCACCTTCCTAAATCATGCAATATGACAAATGTTACACCTCTGAAATTTGGGATCAAGTCCATTACCCACTGATATGATCAAATGACCACAATAACTGAAACATACTGAAGATATGCACATGGTCAAGCACTTTTGCCTTATGCTCAGCTGGGATATTGGTCAAAGCAATTTGCTCGCTGGGCCAGTGAAGTGAAGTTATAGCGACTCTGGAGCCACAATAGAGTTAGTGCATTCCTCCTTCTGAAAGGTTTCCACAAAAGATCACATGATTTTCTTATTTTATTCTCCCTTAGTTCTATTATTTTGTTCTTTTACTGGCAGATTTGAGCATGATAGAGAGTTGTCACGATCGTTCCTACCTGCACGCGGTGAAGAACCTTCCCTCGTGGAACGTGAGTACGGTGATGCTGGTGTCCTCTGGGTGTGCCTGTATGCCAGCCTCCATGTCTCCCGTCGTCTTGTTCCAAAAGAAAACCTGGCCATCCATGTTGCCGCCCAAAACCAGGCCTCCTACCAACTGTACACACACCAGAGAACAACTGACAACGATCTCTTCATGCTCTTGCACACAAGCAATCTAATTATGTTTGGGTGCCAACCCAGACATATTGTTTTTGTTGGAGTTCTTTAATCTTTCTTCTGCCCCATTTTTGTGACACAGTTTTCTCAGCCATTATACAAGTTACAACATTGAAATTTTACATACTGCGAGACCCATAGCTGAAATTGTGCAACTGTATATGGATTTACTGATATGTCATCAATTTTTAAAATTATGGCTAAAAAAGAATAAAAAGAAGAAGAAATTCCTATTCAGCTGTTGGTTGAAAAAACAATGGTAGTTGTATTAGCCAATCACATTGCATTGATTGACAATACACCTGTTGCCTGGTTACTCTACTACTACTGTTCAGTAGATGGTACCTGATGACCCATGTTTGATGATGTCACAAAACAGTATCAGAGGGGGTTTCAAAACAAGCTCCAATTGGCACTCAGATAGATTTACTTGCAAATCTATCCATTCTAGTTTTTTGTTACTTTTTCTTTTTCTTTTTCTTTTTTCTTTCTTTTCTTTTTACAAGTACAGAATATGATCAAGACTTGAAGTCCTACACAGACATGTTTACCTGTATATATACAGCTCCCTATGACACAATTTGTGTCTCATTGTCCATTATGTAAAATTGCAATAGGGAATATTGACAGTTTATTTATCTTTTCTGCCTATGAAATGAAACTTCCAATATGCATGAATAAGACTTCTACTATCTGAGAAGAAGCATTATTATACAATCATTTTTTGTTGGTGGTTGGGTTGGAAAGTTCCCCAAAGAAATGGATCATTCTTTTCTGCCATTCTGTGGCGATGTTCAGAGTTAGTATCATTCACATAACAATGGAAATCAACTGCAGAGTACAGCCATTGTGATCAATACATACAAGTCAAGTGGTCCTTCAGTAAAGACACTGACATGAGATAAAGAATGTCTTGTTAAGCCTCCAGCAAAAGCTTTTATGTCACTTTGATATGGAATTGAACAATTTTTCAGGAAGACATTTTCATCATTGGGCACCAGGTGGAGCACCTGCATGGACATGCCTCCAGACCATAGTTATGAGTACAAGTATGCACTGAAACTGGGTGCAAACTTGTACCAGACTCATTAAATCGCCAGAATAATATATATATATCAATCACTGTAGACTCTCTCTATTAACACTTGTACACCCACATTTTGCCACTTTTAAATTCCAACAACATAAGGACATGCATGTGGTCTCCAATTTAAAATAAAAAATTTTAAATGAGAACTATGATAATTGTTCAACTAGAGCTAGAACTAAAATTACAATCTTCCATTTTAGGATGAGGCAAATGGAAGGCAAGGTATTCTTTTTAAAAGCCACATATGTCTGCAAGATCCATCCCAAATATGGTAACTCTACACTATCCCATGATTGCAAGAATCTGGAGAATGTGTGTATCTGCTAGCATAACTTCATCATGTTCAATTGTTATGTAAACATGACAAAATGTGGAAAAACAGTTATACTTCGCAATTTTTTTGGGGTATATCTAAAAAATTATCCAAGAATCACAAGAAAATTATTGTATCTTCATCTCTGTAAATAATTTGTACAAATTTCTCAAGGATTCTTTTTCTTTTCTGTTTTCAATTAGGTAAAAAAGTTAAATTTTGGTCAGATATTAAATCTGTGGACAATGCAAAAAAAAAAAAAAAAAAAAGAAGTAAATTGAACTTTTATTTTGAGATGTGCTTCTGCACCATAACTTGATAAATCAAAATGCTCATCAACTATGTTAATACATGCCATGTCAAATTAACTGCTAGTAATCATGAAGTGTTATACATTGCCACGGGGTCTACAGATCATGTGACTCACCATGACACTTGTGATTGGCTCCATCTGCTGCCTCATTACCCTTATAAGCAGGCAGGTCTCGACATCAGTCATTCTTAAAGTTCTGGAAAGTGCCAACACAATGATTATAAGGGGAGTTTGGCTCTTCAGCATAGTTCACACCATACTTGTTTTATATAAGTGAAAACTACATGCATATGAGACCTTCACATTTTCTTGAGTTTGAGCCCTATTGGTCCAGGTATTTTACTTTCTTGTGACAAACCTTTTGTTTGTCAACAGGCATTTTTGAAACATTACAAAAGTGACCATTTTAACCCTTTCAGTGGTAAGTTCTTGAGAATATTACAGTGACAACCGTCACCACATTAACCCTTGTAGTGGCAACTTGAACACTGAGTCAACAGCTTGCCTCAGCACACTTTGGGTGCGCTACAGCCAAACACAAAGTGCATTGACGACAGCTGTTGGCTTGCTCCATTCCTTTTTCTCTCTGAAAATATCATGCAGGCTGGCAGTTGAATGAAGGTACTTGAGCGAGAAAATTGACTCTGGAGTCACTATCATAATTTAGATTGCACTACTTTCGTTGTTTGACTTTGGAATCGCTATAAAAATTCTGACACCACAACTTTTGTTGTGATTGTCATTGAAACAGTTCACGCACACTTAGACAAGTAAAGAGACGACCCAAGCACATCATGGTTTCCTTTCTTGGCATGATAGCAGATGAAAAATTAGGATACCTGTCGACAGAGCCAGAGATGACATGAGTGCCATCAAATCCCAAAGCTGTCACCTCTGCCTTGTGACCCGTGATGACCCCTCGAGACATGAATGTCTGCTTGCTCCAAACTCGTACTGTGCCATCATGCGACCCGGAAACGCTGCAAGAAAACAAAATTGCTCATAAGATAATTGTACAGTGTCTTAATTTTTAATTCAATATTTTGTATTCTTTATTTAAGCAAGATCACAGAACAGATATTAAGTTTTTTTTTCCATCTCACAGTGCCTGAAACCAAAACAGCCTGACTTACACGCAAATATATAGATATGAATCAAAAAATCACCTGCCTGATTTCAGGACAGGATACTATACTCCAGGGACCAATGAAACAATAGGTTGCCATACAAGACAAGTACATGGAGGTGTTTCTGCTCACAGGGTACAGAGGCAGAAGATGGGGCACTGCCTGAATGATAGATCTCTTATACACAATCATTAGTACAACTAGCTCATGATGACACTCGCAGAAATACAGAATAATTATCCAAACACGTGAGCTGAGACTTTAAATATTTTCCTGTGTGTGGTTCAGGTCAGCATGGACCTATTATAGGTCCATGAGGTCAGCAAACTTTCTTATTCATAAAAAGACTGAAATAGTATACACTTTACAATCTCAAGTACATACTGAATATATTGTTTTTTTTCAATGATTAAATTCAATTTATTTGCATTCCTGCACACTTCAATGACACTTTGTGGATGCCCCTCTACAAATCTTCAGTTTTCATGAGACTGTCTTGCACCAAAAGGTGCCCCATAAATCTCTGATGGGCACATATGAATCATGAGCACATTGACATTACTTTAAAACACTGCATGCAATTGGTTAGATTGTAAGCACAAAGCCACATTAAGTGGATTAAAGAAAGTGAGTTGAATAATGATGGACTGGTGCCCTGCTCAATGCATTCAATGAATTCAAAAGGAACTTAGCAATCCAGTGAAATATGTTTCACCTGAAAGTTGACCTGTAGTGCACTTGTGCACCCTCTGGGAAGACCCCTTTTTCATATAGGGTGCATGTGTCCCTTCTTGGTGAGTGTTGGCGAGTTATTCTGTCTAACTGTGGTACCATATACATGGATGTGTACTAAATAAATAAAATTGGGAAGTCAAGTTAGATATTAAGCAATTTAGTTGCTTGTTATGCACTGTTAGGGGTGATCATGTACTGAAAGTGCACAAACAGTGATTTCTGCGAACGGAATGGCAATCCCATCACAATTAATTCTGTCAATCTCTTGTATATTATGGAACTACGGTGTAAGAGTGACACTTACATATAACGATCATCAAACTGCATACAGGACACAGAGCCTCGGTGCCCAGTTAACACGGCCAGCCTTCTGAAGTGTATGATGTCCCAGACCTGAACATAAGAGTAAAATTTCAATACTAGGAAAGATGATTTGCTGCATAGCAAATCAGTGTGTATGTCTTCAAAGCATATTGGTATGGCAGTGTACAACTATTCCATAACACAGGGGTAGAAGTTGGAATGGCGTCTCTATCTTTTATTGCTTTGAAGTTATTTAAGATTTAAAATTTCTAATTGTGCTATTTAGCATAATTTAAATTGCTACAACTTTTATTTTCAATTCATTAGGTGCGCAATGGTCAACAACCCCCTACAAGAAGTTGGAATGACATCTCTATCTATTATAGTGTTAAAGATATTCAAGATTGAAAATTTCGAATACTGCTAATTAGCATAATTTAAATTGCTACAACTTTTATTTTTAATTCATTAGGTGCGCAATGGTCAACAACCCCCCTACAAGAAGTTGGAATGACATCTCTATCTATTATAGTGCTAAAGATATTCAAGATTGAAAATTTCAAATGCTGCTATCTAACATTATTTAAATGGCTACAACTTTTGCTTTAGATTCATTACATGCACAATGGTCAATAACCTCCTAGTAGAAGTTAAAATGACATCTCTATCTTTAATAGTTTTGGAGATATTTGAGTTTTAAAATTTCAAATGCTGCTAATTAGCATAATTTAAATTGTTACAACTTTTGTTTTAAATTCATTGGATGTGCACCGGTCAATAACCCCCTAGTAGAAGTTGGAATGACATCTCTATCTATTATACTTTTGAAGATATTCAAGATTTAAAATTTCAAATGCCCCTAACTTGCATAATTTTAAACATCTTCATTCCTCTGTGTAAAATGGTCAAACTCCTTGTATGGAGGTACAATCATGCCAAGTTTGGAGTTTCTATGTATAATAGTGTCCGAGAAAAGTGTCAGACAAATTTGCTGGTAAAGAAGAAAGAAAGAAAGAAAAGAAAAGAAAGAAAGAAAGAAAGAAAGAAAGAAAGAAAGAAAGAAAGAAAGAAAGAAAGAAAGAAAGAAAGAAAGAAAGAAAGAAAGAAAGAAAGAAAGAAAGAAAGAAAGAAAGAAAGAACTCGAGGAAAAACAGAAAAGTGTGTATTGACACACACACTTCAATTACCTCTACAATGTCCCATACATGTACATGAGAGTACGATTTCAACAAACCTACACAACGTCTCACACCTGTATCAAAGCAAGGGGTAACAACAAACCTGTATTGATGTGCCACACCTGACATAAGACAAAGGCAATATAAACATGACAACATATTACCTAAGTCCAAGACTTGTACCTGACAAACAAGGAAAACATGTGTACGCTAGTACACAGGTCCCATACACACATGAAAAACAACATGTGTATTATTATGTCCTACAAGTGTATGAATGACAAGCATATCATACACATGTATAGTTGACAGGCATGTTGTGTATATGAAAGGCAGATGCATTATATATATACAGTGGTACCTGCTGTATGTGGCCACCCTCTCTGCCAAGAAAAAGTGGCCACATACAGCAGGTGACCTGTCACCACAGGTAACTTTTACAAAGAAATTGACTCCTATGTCCGAGCTTAGTGACCACAAAAAACAATGTGGCTGCTCACGGCAGTGGCTGCATATAGCAGGTACCACTGTATATATACACATACATACATACATACATACATGCATACATACATACATACATAGATGTATGTATGTATGTATGTATGTATGTATGTATGTATGTATGTATGTATGTATGTATGTATGTATTTTTTGATGATAGAATGCCTGAGTAAATGCACCAGCGATCTCAGAGGCAGACACCACCATTCTTTCCTTACTTGGAAAGACTGGTTCTTTCAAAAAGAGATCTTTTTGAAATTACACCACATACATGTAAACCAAGACATGAATGTTGGACTATTGATACATGTCCACAAATGCACATGTTTAACATAGTAATCACTGTAGTATAAAAACAGGCTAACACATTTCTTTCAAAAGTTCCTGATAAGATGCAGTAGCATTGAAACTAGTCAAACGTGCCTCCTAGACACCACAGCTATTGGCATAATAATTGTTTATTTCATATATACCTTAATGACTGGCAATCCATGCAACAATACAACATTTCATCATCCTCTTTACAGCTGGAAGGAAGACTCACCATCAGTGACGTATCCCATGATCCCGAGATAAGCAGTTCATTCTCAAACTGTAAACATGATACACCTCCCTACAACACACAAACAACAAACATTCAATCATCAACTTAAAAACCTTTATCAAACCCAAAATACTACAAAGCATTTTGACTGGTCTCATTTATTCCCTCAACAATGTTGACAATTTCACATATAGCACTGGGAATATGTTTAACTCATTCCATACTATGGTCACAGGCCTTGGTCGGTGGTTCTGGCATTGCCTGGCAAGTCATGCTGAAGCTGCCCTGCAGCAGCTGCAGCATGATTTGCCAGGCAATGCCAGAGACACTGACTTAAGACTATAGGTGTATTGGTACTTGAAAAAAAGCTCTTTTACGAAGAATTTAAATATGCAATTGTCGTCTTAAATCTTGGTAAATATACGGAAAACTCAGGGACTGGTACAGAATAAGTTCATCTTTGCAAATCACTAAATGCTAATAACTAGAGAGTTTAGGTCTGTCTCAAATTCTTGCACATTGGCTGGGTGAGGGCATTGAAGCAGGAGCTTGGTTTGCCATGTGATGCAATACTAATATGATATGACTCACTATGTAATACACTACAAATGATATAGCATGACTTACCATGCAATACAAGACTATTAATGGTATGCATATGCATGTAGTATGACCGGTCATGTAATGCAATGCTACTGATATATATAGCATGTCGTCATGCATTGCAGTGATAATAATGTAGCATGACTTCCCATGCCATGCCCTGCTAATGATATGGCATGACTTGCATTGCAATATAATGCAGTACTAATAATATAACATGATATGTCAAGCAATGCTCTACTAATGACATACTGTAACTTGCTGTGCAAAGTAATACTAATAATATGGCATGACTTAATTGCCATGTAATGCTACACTAATGCCATACTGTGACTTGCCATACAATGTAATACTAATGATATGGCATGACTTGCCATGTAATATAAGACTTATGATACAGCATAACATACCATGCAATGCAAGAACCAATTTATTTTAAACCTAGGATACTTGTACATGAATGAGAAGTCTATACATGTATGTAAAGTAAGGATTTAAATGTACAATCCCCACTTAATTCTTATTAACTTATAAACAGAAGGGGATTCTGACAAACGCAAGACTAGAAATATTGGTTTGCAGTTGAAAAATGGGTCTATTTGGTCTTCTTAAAAGGATTTGAATGTACATAGATACAGTCCCCACTTGCTTCCAACTGATTTATAAATATATAGGACACAGGCAATATCCATGACATCTGTCATTGTTTGGAAAGGGATAATTATGTGGTTAAATAATATGGAAAGAAAACAGTGTTTTTTTACGAAAATACTGAAAAGAATGTTGATATTCCATTTTAGAAGAAAATCAGATGTAAAAAATGTTTCTGACCTTGTGTCCATAGAGTTTGTGGATGCTGCGGCCACTGCGTATGTCCCAGATACGGATGGTTCTATCCAGGCTCCCACTGATCACCCGACGCTCATCAAACTTTACACACAGCACTGAATCCATGTGACCCTGGAGACAAGCAAGGTACATGTTATTAACAAGTCATTTTGAGGAGTAGATAAAATATTTTTTACAGACACCTTGGTGATAATCACTGATTATTAAAGGTAATTTGAAAGATTTCTGTTCTTCACATACATGCTTCTCATTTTCATGATGTTAAACATAAATCTACATATACCTCAATATATAGGCACCATATCAAATCTAACATTACCATCTGGCTGATTTTCCATTTATTTGCTGATTTGCTCTGAGAAGACAAGACTTAAGGAAAAGAAAGCTATAAGAATGAGTTTACTGAGCACTTGGGCTGACCTGCAGCTTCCGGACACGTTTGACACCTTTCACTACACCACCAAACTTCTCATTGCTATTATGTCTGTCCAGTGTCTCTTGGGGGCGCCACTGCAGGTTATAGCTGGATTTTGACAAGCCCTGCAACATGGATAAGAAGGTAGAATATTCTTCATTGGCTGCAAACACTCAAAGCAGCTAACATAGAAACTAAGGAAAAATATGGACAATCAGTGCAGAAACTGGGAATTCTTTATTTAATAGTAAAATTGAAGCACAATAGGGCAGAAAATCTTCAATGCTGGGTGAATTCATGTTCTGAAAATACAGGAATTTTTATGATGAAGTGGGCCAATTTGGATTTGTCACATTCATTTCTAGAAGTCAGCTTTTGTATCGCACAAAATTTCAATGGTGAAAGGGGCAGGGGCTGCAATTGTAATTTATAAATTAATCTATACATGTATATAAATCAGTCCACTTGTATGATTGGGTTTTATTTTAAATATCTGAAAATATTATGTATGTTACAGTCCAGTGGTATGTTGTATGTATGTCATATATATATATATGGCACAAAAGCTAGGGCATCCTATACACACTGACCACCAAATCTTGAGCCTGCACAAGGGTAGGCCGTATGTCCAGGGCAACATCCTCTTCATCGTCGTCCTTCTGTTTTCTTCTTGGCCATGTCCTTAGGGGTCTATCCAAATATAAAGTCAAGGAGAAAATTTTAATTCTCTCAATTACCATCATATCTTTCACTCAAAAGAAACAAAATCAAGCAATTTTAATGGGACCTCAGTCTCAATGTAAATTAGGTGCAATGAGGGCTATATGCTATACATGAACTTCTTGTGCAGCAACCCTCCATGGGTCATTACTGAAATGCTCAAAACATTAGAGTCTGAAAAGCTGGCACAATATTTCACACAGACGAGTGCTTCATGTGTGTTTTAAAGTAGGATCCTGATACATGTATCTCATGTTACCTAAAGGGGAATTTAAAAAAAAAAAGGAGGGGGGGGGGGGTATTAATCTTCTCTTGTGCAGAGATTAAAGCTGTGTTTCTCAGTCATTGGTAACTTGTGAAGAAACAGCCCAAAATATGTTTCACTTGTACTTGGAGAGAAAACCCATTGTATATTTTGGGAGGAATTCCAATAGGATGTATTCATATTCAGATGCGGTTCTACCCTAACAGCTATTGAGCAAAAGAGGGAGCCACCTGCGTCAGGGCAGATCCATATATTTAGCATGGTAAAAAGTACTTTCTCAATAAAATAAACAAAAAGAACACATAATAATCTTAAGAAAATGTTTTAACATATATTTGAAAAACATAAAGGATGCCTAAATTGATTAGAAATGAGCTCTCTTGTGCTTGAAAAGGTGTTATTTATGGATGTTTATGTACTATATAATACAAATCTGCCCTGATCATGGTGGATTCATCAGTCTGTTGCTCTGGCAACACAGGAAGTGAACAGGATCGCAGATAAATATGAATGTCTCCTATTACATCCATGACATCAGCCTCCATTTGCCGTGTGGTAATGTTTCATAGGACTCACAGCCATAGACAATCAAAACAAATCTCATGTACACATGGTGGTCAAAGGATTAAAAAAGATGAATATAGTCATTGACAGTAGTTATAATCAGAGGTCTATACCAAATGTCACAAAAAGACATCACCACAGTGAACAGGGTGAAAGGTTATACAGTACAGTGCTTTTGTTATAAAAGTTTTTCCATGCCATAGTATTGCATATAGATTATGCAGTAACTTCATGTCATAGTTATGAAGTAACACCATGCAATCGATATAGGTTATACAGTACAGTGCTTTTGTTACAAGGTTTTTCATGCCATAGTAATGCATATAGATTATGCAGCAACTTCATGTCATAGTTATGAAGTAATACCATGCCACAGATATAGGTTATACAGTAATACTATGCCATAGATATAGGTTCAGGTACAACCGTCCTGTCCCAAAGTGGCAGCTTATCTAATAATACCATGGCATAGTTATACATTACATACTGTAAATTGCCTTTGAATTTTGCTGTACTCTTATTTTTGCTTATTTCATTGATGGCACAAAACTGTGAAAATAAAAATTCAGTTAAGTAGTAACATTGAAAATACAAAGCAAAGGCCCAGCAGCAATGTGGGAAAAAAGGAGAATTCATTCCAACCGTTTCACCATTTGAGTGGCTCATCACGGGCTTGATATAAAAGTTAGATCTTCTGCTTATATACTGTAGTGTCAACAAAAAATGTGAAAAAAAACGAAAAAAAAAAAAAAAGAACTATTAACACTGTTTGAACAGGAATTATGTCCAAAATATTAAAACTTGTGAAATGTCAAAAATACAAAAAAACATGAAAATTTAAATGTGCAAAAGTAAAGCAATTTACATTAATAATACCATGCCATAGTTTTAGGTTATACAATAATCCAATGTCATAGCTTTAGGTTACATGCTGATACAGTGCCACAGTTACAGATTATACAGCAAAAACCCCATGCCATATTTGCAGCTACATGTAACATTAATGGGTTATACAGTAATTTCATGCTATACATGTAGTTAGACAGTAATCTTGCACTAGTATTGCAAGTTTTATAGTACAATGTACACAATACTATGCAAGTTACAGGTCATACAGTAAAGCTCATTCTCGGGTTTCTAAGAAAGTATGAAATCTTCATTTTATATATATACCAGTATATTTATATACATATTCATGCATAATATGAAAAGTAAGTTATAAATGGCATAAAGTATCCTGACGAGGTCATCTCATAAAGCAGCTGGAATGTGATCCAATTGAAGCATGGTTTACATACCCAGCTGCCTTGGTTGCAAAGTCTGGCTCCTCTGGTCCAGACACAGGGATCCTCTGACTGCTCTCCACTTTGTCAGACCCCAGTGACTGTGGCTTTTTTGCTTTGCTCTGTGGTGCTGGCTGCTTCTTGTCTGACTCTGTGGTTACATATTCAATACACATAATTCAATTAGCATAATTATTTTCTATGATACAAGTCTCAAAACTAGGTTTTTAAAAAATAATCTTCGATGAGCATATTACATTATATGATTTCCTTTAAATAATCTCCGTTGAGCAATTTATATTTCATGATTTCCTTTCAATAATCTTCTTTTGGTATTTTACATTACATGGTTTCCTTTCAGGTCATGTATTCTCATTCTTCTTAAACTGTTATGACTAATACACCTATGCATTTTCCAAACTTGAACTGTCATTTTTCCCTTTAAGGTCAGTTACAGAGGCTATCAAACACTATTTTTCAGTTTCACATCAACTCTACTGCAAAAATACAAATAAGTGGGTACAGTATGTGTCAGATAGTTTTTCATTTGTGATCACATATGGCTTCTTCAGGCTTCGCTTCTTTGGCCCTTATACACATACAAAAATAGTGTTAAGAGAATGGATTACCCTTGTCACCCACAATCTTCTTTCCTCATTTCTACATTTTTTTTTCATTTTATTTTGAGACTTTGCAGTAGAACACTTTACATACAATTTCCATATTGTTGTCTATGAAATGAAAGAGCAATTTCATCCTTCTTTAGATATTATGGTAACATTGTCCACTTGGGTGCCACTCAAACGTCCTTCAAATAAACACTTCAAAAGTTTCATAACAAGTTTAAAAATTATAAAAGGAAGCTGGTCTTCAATAGGAACATGGTCCATTGTAATGTACATCTCTGATAAAAATTTGGTGAAGCTGCTATGGATCCTTGTTGAGATATTATGATAATGTCATCCCTTTGTGCACCACTCAGACAGCCTTAAGCTTGAAATAAATTTAAAAGTTTCATATAAAGTTTAAAGACGTTCGGTACACCGCGATATGCACAACCGTTTATGGTCCAATGCCTCTATACAGTTAGAGCTGGTATTTGTCGATACCTGCACTAGCTGCTGTTCGCTTTTCCTGTTTTGCACAGTTCCGTTTGAGAAATATGGATTATTTACGAAGAGTGAAAAGGAAAAAGAATGGGCTGTTTGTTAACAAATGCTAAAACAAAGGACTAAATGCTTTAAAACAAGGCAGAATACATCGAAACACGGCAGTGGTAGACCAAAACGCATGTACACAATCAGCGAACGCTGACCAAGCCACCGTCGAAAGTGCCATGCCCACCCCCCTCCAATGCCACATGCACATGTAAACACTGACAGTTATAACTGGGACAAAGGTCGTAGAATAGTGGAACTAAGTGTACTAGCTGTTAATCTTGTATGCGAAGAATGTTAAAAAAAAAACATTGTCACTAAAAAATACAGTATCAGAAAAACGATATGGCTTGGCCAGTGTACTTTACATTTCTTTGTGAATGTGGTGCGATGAACGCTGTCCCAACTGGGGGAGAGGGGGAACCACTGTAATACCCCAGCATCAAAAGGTGGCACAGGCATATTTGATAA
The DNA here is from genome assembly GCA_964020975.1 of Hermodice carunculata. Taxonomy (NCBI): domain Eukaryota; kingdom Metazoa; phylum Annelida; class Polychaeta; order Eunicida; family Amphinomidae; genus Hermodice; species Hermodice carunculata. Next base: position 45,471,376 of record OZ026615.1, on the reverse strand, counting down.
TGTGCTGCCTCCGTTACCATTCGACAATGTATTAAGGTAACTATAATTTTGATATTCTTATTTTTACCTCTTTTTCCACATTGCTGTATTACACTATGGAGAGAATCTTAAAATGTTTGCCTCTTCTCAGTAAAACTATGAAAGTATATATTATGACTGGAATATAAAATTAACGACGTACTGCCGTTTATTTAACCTACATACATGTCTATTGATATGGTATCGAAGTTAGACAATGAATGGATACCTTGTACCTATGAACTTAGAACAAATTAAGTCAACATGCATGAATTCTTTGTACAATTGCGGAAAAAATAGCACCGTATGATATCTTTTTTTGTTAATCAATGAAATCAGTGCATATTTTGGAAACCCCCTACAATTTTTTCAGGGATTTGAAAATATTTTTTCTGTTTCAAACTTAAAAAATAATGTGAGCACTTATACATTTTTGCAAGACGAGATGAATTTAAAGTCACATTCCAGCATGTTTTATCTACATATTTGTAATAAAAAGGCTTGATATACATTGCATACACTCATACTGAGTTATTTTATGCATATTTTTGCATCCTTAATTTATTTTTTTGCTTTCACCCACATATATAATGTTTGCTATCAAATTTCTGTAGTCCTTACATGTAGCTCCACCTAGCGACAAAAGTAGCACCGTGACATGCCAATTTTTTGCTTGCATTTTGTTAAAATGCCAATATCTTGGTTCACACCAAAAACCAGAGATTTCTTAATTCTTTTGACCAGTGTACCGAACGTCTTTAAAAATAATAAGAGGAAGCTGGTTTTCAATAGGAACCTGGTCTATTATAAGGTGCATCTCTGACAAAAATTTGGTACAGCTGAAGTGAATATCATTTTGAGATATCACAGTAACATTGACAAGACAGACGAACGGACAGATGGAACGGACAGATGGAATGGACAGACGATGCAGGGGATGACAATACCTTCTGGCACTTTAAGTGCCGAGGGTAAAAATCAGGTTTCAAAATGGATGTGGGAACATAAGAGGAGCCGGTTTATCTGCCCATGTTCCATACTGACCTTGCCGGGTTAGTTCTGGGTCAGATGCTGGTTGGGGTATGGCATGCAGGTCTTGCAGTGTGTCATGCTGCTCCAGAGCCTTCAGTGTTGCTTCTGTCTGCTCCTGGCTCATCGAGCGGTGAGCTGCAGTACGTAATATTTACAAGCGTTCATTGTCATGCCATATTCTGTACTTATGATTAATATATTGTAAAAAGTTTACACGGATTACAGCGAAATTGCATTAGTATGCTCCCATGAAGATATAACGGTAATACAGGATGTTTCACTGTGCATTATAGTACAGTGAAAACAAGGCCTAATGTCCTGCATTGAGGTACAATTTGATAAGCAATGGACAGTACATGAACATAATACTGCAATCATTGCATTACCTAAATGGCAGTAAATTAACAGGTAGTTAAATGCCCACAGCTGTCCTTGATGGTGAATTCAAAATATGCAATAATGTCTGTGAGGCTATACAGTGTAGATGGAGAGCTCAACCAGCCAGAAGCCATAAGACTCACCTGGCTTGCTGCGTGCTGCTCTAAGCTGCTTACTGCTACCATCAGCTGCAAGTGCATCAGTAGAAGCAACTCTTTTTAGCACAGTACAAACCACACACAGATGAAATGTGCATTTACATCAAGCCTGGTGTCACCATTGCCCTGCCCCTGCAGGAGCCCTGTTTTTGGTTCCAAACTCTTGCCGTGAAACAGTTAATAAACGTGTCTATATGCATTCAAGTTAAATCTCAGACTGAAGATGATGTGGAAATGGCATTTCTAACAGATATTCATTTCAATCAGAGTTCAAGTCATGTACTATGTGCAGATCTGTCCTCTTCTGTTCTTTGCTTTTATAACATGTTATGCATAAAAGTTGCAGACCTGTGGCTTTTAACAATATCCCTGAGACAAAGCTTCCTTAGCCACAAGCTGGGCACTGTGAGCCTGTCCTAAAAAGTTAGTCAATGTTTATTATGATGACCATTTTACAAGATGCAGAACATGGAAACAAATGCATGGGTCAGAGTGATCATTATAAAATGTCTCTTGTCATAGGACAGATTTCTTGGTAAAACCAGGAGTGACCACCAGATTATACATGAGTGAGCACCAGATAATACATGAGGGACCACCAGATCATACATGAGTGATCACCAGACCATACATGATTGTATTGGACATGTGCTTTTGAGTGAGAAAAAATGGAGTCAGAAGAATAACAGATGCCATGGCGGCAGAGTTCAGGTCAAGTCACAATGAGCGTGTGAAGAGTACAAGCTATGATCTGGCCATGAACATGGTTATCTCCCTCTCAAGCTTTTCTGTTTTTTTTTTTTTCCAGCCATAATTTCTGGATATTAGTAACAAATAGTGGATGACTCTCTGTCTTGTACTTATATGTTACCTTACATACTGAAATTGATCATGATGGTTAATTAACAACTTGGCCACATAAAACACTTTACTGTGGATGATCATTTTACCACATTTTAACAAGTAGCATCTGTGTTGATACATGTATACTGAGGGACCATCTTAAATTGCATAAGATTTGTTACAGAGAATTTCCCTGCTGAAACAGTTACATGGAAGTAATGCTGAAATGAGCTGAGGGGCTCTGAATAATATTTTAGAGTCCTCACTGTATCCAGAAACTCATTCTGTTTACTTCAAATGCAGGTGCAAATAGATGAATACAGCTAGCGCATGTGTGCCCATGAAACTTTGTGCAGACTGAAATACTTTAGTCTACCTTGTCAACAAAATATGACTAAAATCTGGTACAAACATACAGGTTTTACACATTACAGCCATTTTTTGTTTAATGCCTTTCTTGTTAAAAAGTAATATGATTTTAGCAGAATTTTTATTTCAGCAACCTGTGAAGTACATATTTTTGCCATGTTAATAATATTTTCACCAGGATCAAATTCATTCTTTCTTGTTTCAGCATGACTCGAGATGAAGACAATGTCTTGATCACCCAATCCTGTGCATTGACGGTCAAAGTATTCAAGTCTGATGCTCATACATGTGAGTTTATATTGAATGTCTTATCCAGACACTGTTTTCCCAGAGTCAACTGGTATGATGATGCTAAATATGCTGCCTCAATCTCCTGGATTGTTTGGGACATTGATGAGTGGCACACACTGTTATGTCATCATATGTGATGCAGTTTGCACATGTATATCACCTCTACATGTCACTGAAACACCTGACTGATGGTGAGGTCAGGTCAGCAAGTGCATGTTTGGATTCACTTCAGTGTGGCTGTCAACTATGGGGCAGAAGTAGACCTACTGAATTCTGCCTATTTACAGCTGATTGTGTCTTAATTATCAATGCCAGGCAGAAACCCATCAGGGGTCCCACTGCTTGACATTTCCACTAATAACAGCACTGTCGGGTTTGTCTTGCTTGTATTGTTCATTTTATGCTGAAGTGGTGAGGTAACCTACCACAGGGTACTGCAACTTCATAGTTCACTCTCCAAGATAGCAGAATACACAGAAAATGTGTCTAAGTAGCACATCTGACATTCAGCTATAGACAGTAAGTTGACAGATACAACATGTACATGTATACCAGATTGTCTCTTTTTTTTGTGTGTGTAGTATGAGGTCCAAGGCAGCTGGAGCACTACATAGTGTCTACCAGGATAAAGGCTTTGTCGCCACAAATATAGAGTGCTCTAGGGCATTTCTGTATGTGGTCTCTTCACATTGATAAAATTAAAGAAATATTTTCTAGCCATAGTTTCACTACAATGTTTCAGGCAATGCAAGTTTGACTACAGATATATGTGTGTTGTAATTTGCTAAATGAATGACTGGTGCACCTATAGAATGAGTGTAGAGACAACAGTAAGAGGTGTACTAGCATTTTGATACCAGCCTGAACAGACAGCTATACAAGGTACCTGTAGTTGTGTCAAGCAGATTGGCATGCCTACTTACTTGTTTTATTAGACAGCTGAATTTAGCAAAACACTGTAATACACATATACATGTACATGTATATTTTGTATCTGAATATTGCTCTGCAGGAAAATCATAGACTATGTAGACCTGGATGTATATGTATCTACATGATCATGAATGTCTTCTTCATAGAAAAATACAAGTACAGTACTATAGTCCCTCCTTAGACAGACCACCTGTCTTTAAGACCACATTTATCAGGTCCCTGGTGCATCTTTTCCATAGTATTTGACCTTCATTGAGACACTTCATATGTTATGTGACCATGTTTAGGCCCGCGTGGAGATGTGGTCTCTCAAAGAACAGGCAACCATACAACTGTACGACTCATGCTGCCTGGCTTAACACTTCACGAAAGTGGAAAATACACGAGCTATGAATGTTCATTCTCATAAGGATTGGATACCTTTTTGTTTGATAAGAAATATTTTGTACACCCAATGAATAAACACTTTCAGTGCAGGATGTTAGACTGAGTCAACAGCTTTTCCTGGTGCACTTTGGGTGCAACATATCCAAAGCATTACAAGGAAAGTATAACTGATATGTACCGATGGCAATATATCATGTTTTGCTCTATGAATGAATATCTAACATAATGTATTTACAAAATATCCGCCTTTTATTGTCAGGGGATCCTTAAGCCAGAGTAAGATGCACACATGTACAATCAAACATCTACTTACATTCTTCTGCAGCAATAGGTACAAACTTGTGGCCCACTCTTGCCATTCCGTCTGGTGTTTCAACTGTAAAATTACAATTTATGACTTCTAGAAATGCACAATCCTTATGTCTGCACCTGCATTAACAATATATGTACCAGTATCTTTATATTTCTACATATATGCTGGTATTCTGGTGATTTAATACTAGCTATTGCATCCTCTGCTTGGCCTTTTATTTATTATCAACAGTTAGTAATTCCAGTGCATGACCCTCTAAATGCAAACAGCATTTCTGGGACAAGTTACACTGACCTACATCTCTATATGAATGCACACACACACACATACTATAATGCTGACAGTATTGGGTTAATTAGGACTTGCATTTTCGATGTGATTTCTGATGGCACATGATAGCAAACTTATGAAGGTAGTCAGCAAATGAAAAAGCACATGTGATGAATTTGTAACAATTAAGACAAATTAAAGAAAGACCTTTTACAGACGATGGATGTATGACATGGCAGAGGTAATTATTGTGGGGCTTAACATTTTGTCTTCTATTAACACTCTCAGTTCACTTCCAAATAAAGTTGTATTAAAGTACAGTGGTGCCTGCTGTGTGCCATCACTGCCGTGAGCAGCCGTATTGCTTTTTGTGGTCACTATGCTCGGACATATAGGAGTCAATTTCTTTGTAAAAGTTACCTGTCATGACAGGTCATCTGCTGTATGTGGCCACTTTTTCTTGGCAGAAGGGGTGACCATATACAGCAGGTACCACTACATACAGTTTTTGAAAAGAATGTCAAGCTTAGGTTTATTTTATGACACCAAGGAGTCTAAATATGAAAATACAATGAATCATTCCCTATGTATTTTGCACTGTGTCTTGTTTTTAACAGACTTGAGCCCTGCAGCTTTGACAGAAAACACGAACATAAACACAATGGAGATTTTTATGTGAGTTTGTGGGCAGTATTGCCAGATGATTGTTTACAAATATTTTCTAAGTGTAAGTTAACTATTGGGCAGCAATGACATGAGGGAAAAAGGTGAAATGAATGCTAATTAAATCAAAGTAGATCAAAACTGTTTGGCATACTTACTCTCGAATGTCAGCTTGTCAGGCACTGGCACAGTTTGCTTGGCGTCCTCAGTAATGTTCCTTAGTTCATAGAAGGCCATCTTCCAATCAATGCCCAGGTCATCCTTGGAGGATGACAGCACAATGTTAATGATGTCAGGGATGCCCTGTTCCACTCCTGTAGACAAATTAAATCCCCATCACTGTCACATGTAGGATAGAGGCATATAAAAGTCAGGTTGAGGAACATACAAAAGACCAACATTGGAGTCACAGGTATATAAATGGTAAATTTTTGCTAGGTGGAAAAAAATGCACCTAATGACTATCACAGGGGAAGAAAGAAATGTTATTCCTCTTTGTACATGGCTAGGTACTGTTTGAGACATCAAGATTTTCTTACTGTATACCTATGTGCCAATAAAAGTTCTGGGACTCATCACAGGGTGAATTCATACAAAAATATCAGTTGAAAAACCCCTTTACCCTCTTTGTCCTGTAACTCTAATGCACTAATTAAACAATGAAAATGCTAAAACATCCCTGAATGAGCTTGATTCATATGAAAACAGAAACTGACCAAGATCTGTAACCCCCCCCCCCCAAAAAAAAACAAACAAACAAAAAAAAAACTTTCAAAAAGAAAAAAAAAACCTTTCTGCTTATTCTTACCAAGTTCTTCGCATTTATTCATCCACAGCTGGTCTTGTGCACACAGGTAGCCCCAGCGACGACAAACCTGCAACATGGTGATATAGGTTGAAAAAACAGAGGAGTGTTGATGTACATGATATATCTGACACATTTTACACCATAAACCTCATACATTGTACATGATTCTGATGCTATATTGTACATGATACAGATGATATATTGCACATGATACAGCTGACACATTTATCTCATAAAACAAAACTGATTATCATATTCTGCAAGATAAATCCTATACATGTACATCTGATACAACTGACACATTGCACATGATGCAGCTGTGCATTGTACATGATACACCCGATATATTTGCTTACCCACTGATGACAGGTTAGCTTATGGAGTGTAAAGAGTTCAGACTTTGGGATAGGGTAACGACTACAAGGAAGTTGTTCTGGACGAAAAGACACAAATATAATTATCTAAATTACATAAACTTGTGATCAAAAACAAACAAAAACACTTCCCTCCCCCCCCCCCCAAAAAAAATAGAAGGCAATAGGCTACGGATATCTCACTTGTTTACATAACTAAGCTAGAGGACTGTGACAGTCCAATGCTAAGCTTATATTACATACACAGACTAAAGGGGTCCTGTGAACTTCAGGAAAATATCAAGGTCATCTTTGTTTAAGACCATCATCACTGTTGTCAGCATGAAATCCCTTTACTGATTTTTGACAATTTGTTGAAAATCAGAAAATGATAGCACTACCTTGTGGTGAACAAATTGGGTGGAGATCAAGTCCACATACATTCCCAATAAGTGAAGAAGATCCAACTTTTGGGTTGGGAGAAAAAGTCAAGAAAAGCAAAAACACAAAAATTCTTTAGAAAATCAAAAAATAATCACAGTTACACCTGTTTAACAAATTATGGTCTCAAGGCCATCAAAAGTGTCCCTATGCAATTTCAAAGCCATTGACTTGGCAGTTTTGGAGAAGATTTTTAAGATCTTTCTGAAAAATGAACAAGAAAATTTGTTAAGAAAAAAAAGAAAAATCATCAGAGCATGACCTTTGGAACAAACTTGGAAGAGACCCATCTAAGGTACATCCCCATCATGCTTGACGTGAATGTGGTTGATAGTTTTGGAGATGTCGAAAATGTATCTTTCCACTGCAATCCCCATTGACTTACATAGTAATCAAGAGGAATGCTTGCATTCATGGACAGCTACCTGGACTGAAAATTCATTGAAAATCAGGGATCCATACTTTCACTACCTTGAAAACAACATTGTTGAACCCTCCCACAAACTGCACTTCCACCAAGTTTCAGAACAATCTGATGGAATGATGGGTTGGGGGAAAAAGTCAAAAATATGGAACAGACACAAAAATTCACACACAAAAGAAAAACCAAAAAAACACACACAAAAAAAAACCAAACACAGAAAACAATCACAGTGCTGCCTGTCACACAAATTGAGGTCTGAGGGTTCCTTGAAGTGTCCCTATGCAAGTTCAAAGCAATTGCCTCCATGGTTTTGGAGAATAAGAAAAATGCGCAAGAAAATTCATAAAAAAAAAAAAATCACTGAGGCATCACCACTTGAACAAATTCAGTAGAAACATATCCAATGTACATCCCTACCAAGTTTAAAGTGAAACTGGTTGACAATTATGGAGAAAAAGTGAAAAATGCAACTTTTTGGTGCAATCCTCATTGGTTTGCATAGTAATCAATAGGAATGCATGTATTAACCAAACAGAAGGCACGTATTAACTGAAAGGAACCCAAAGTTGCAAAATTTGGTAAAACTCTGCGATCCAAAGTATCACCACCTAGTGAACTACTTTGTTCCCTCCCACATGCTACATTTTCATGAACTTGAAGAACAATCTGCGTGATGGTTTTGGAGAAGAACTCGACAACAGGGAAAACACACAAAAATTTGCAAAAAAAATGAAAAAAATTGCAGTGCCACCTGGTCAACAAATTAAGGTCTGGGGGTCCCCTGAAGTGTGCCTATGCAAGTTTCAAGAAATTGGCAAACTGGTTTTCGAGAAGATTTTTTTTTTAATTTTGCCAAAAAATTAACCAAAAGATTCATATAAAACCAAAAAATCATTGGAGCCTAACCAACTGAAAAACCTTGGCAGAGACCCATACAATGTAGATCCTCATCAAGTTTGAAGAGGATCTGGCGAACGGTTTTGGAGAAGTCGCAAATGTGAAATGTGAATAGATGACCATGACGACAGACGGAGGATGGACAACTGACCATGCTATGAGCTAAGCTGACTAACAAGTGAGCTGACCTAAAAAAAAAAAATGAAAAGTTTACCCACCAATATATGATGCACTTCTTAAACTTACAAAGGTTGGATTACCAATGCAGCAGAATGCTAGAGTATGTCATTTCCTGCCTGTTACATAATGTTGGGTCATTCACGCACCCTAATGTCACGGGCTGCCTATGACTAAAGTCTCACCTGAGCAGCTGATTCTATGTCATCACAAGACAGATGAGAGAACACCTGTAGTAGTAGTTTGTCCGGCAGCCAGTTTATGTCTATTCTTTCTTTCAACCTGCAAATATTAATCAGGTTCTACATTATGAGTCACTTCATCACAACTGCAGCACTGAGAAACCTATAAATATGCACAAACATGAAGAACATCATCACTTTTGCTTTTTATCAGTATTTGAAAAATGCACATTGCAATATGAGTTCAGAATTCCATCATTCTGAAGATACATTAGGTCTACATCACTTTTCTTAAGAGTGAAATATTGACGGTCAGACACAAAAGATAAATGTTATGATTTGGAATTTTGCAGCATGAAGCTTGCACTCAAACTTGACTGTAACATGATTTACTTTTGTACAGTTAGCTTGCAATTGCACAGAATATAAAGACATGTGACAGGAACATTTGGTATTACAATACCTTTAAACACTACTCTATGCAAAACAAGGGCATGTGACAGAACATCTGGCATTCCAAAATACTTTTAAACAGTACACTATGCAAAATGAAGACATGTGGCAGGAACATCTGGTATTACCATACCTTTGAACAATACATTGGTGCAGGTAGCTAACCAGGGAGGGTTCACATAGCTTCACTAGTTCTCCGAGCAGTGCCAGTCGTTCATGGTCTTGCCAAACATGCATCCACTGAAATCAATGGACATCATACTCAACAGTCAAGTTACAGTGAATTCTGTTGACTTGGACGTAATCAAACTCAGCCAAATGGCATAGTTTAATGTGAATTTTAGGCACATCCTTCAAAAACACTTATAGCTATACTTATGTGGCAAACACCAACAAATATGCAATGGCTTGAAACATGAATTCTTTACAGCACTATGACAGTGCACAATTTACTTGATTGCCTAACAGTACAATGTTTAACTTTCTGATTAAACCTGGTGCTACTCAGTCAGCCTCTGTTCATATTTGTATTTGCCCTCACAAGTGTTGAAGGCACAATGTGCTTAAACAGGACACTCAGCATCTGAACTCAAAGCTTACTCTCTTCAGGTTTTATACACATGTAATTCAGATCTTTTGTATAATAACAGGCTGGACAAGAAAGTTTTTACAGATGTGGCTATGACTATGATGGTACATCAAGGACTTACGTTCCACACTTCCTTTATTTGTTTGCGGAAATGCAGTTTGAGGCTATTTCTGTGTGGCTTAACGAAGACCTTGCCCTGGGTGGGGCTGGCTGCCCACCACTTGACATTTTTATACAGCTTCTGTATAGGCACATACAGGTCCTGAAGCTGAATTGGTCTGTGTACACGACCAGTCCGCATCTCTGCCTGCATGCCACCTACAAAGTACCACATACCCTTCCTTCGTTCAGAACACCCAACTTTTGTAACTTTTAGCCATATTCAGCCAAGAACATTGAGTGAAACTTCTGAAAATTTGCTTCTGCAACATTTGAGATCCCTTTATTGCAACTACATCTACATGTCAAACTAAACTGCAACAGAAGTTTTGCTTGAGGTTCTACTGAAAAAAGGTTTGCGTGGGGGGGGGGGGCATGCAACATTTTTACAAGTGTGGTTCTTGCCTTCAGCTTTCTCTTTCTTTTTTTTTCAAATGATACACGAAAAACTTGATTTATGGTACATATTAATAAATTTAGAAACTCTACATTGGCAAACTCTAGAGAACACAGACAATTTGACTTGTCCTAGCAGTTTAAAAAATATTAAATGGCATAAATATAACAAAATCAAAGTAAATGCCACAATTTTTTCATTCATGTACCTTTGTTCAGTGGCACAATTTACTCTAAACCTAGCTGTGATGTAGATATACAATGAAATCAGTAGTTCTCTGTTACTTTATAAAGATATGCACTTACAACAGGGACAGATCTACTGATAGCTTACCTAATTTTTTCCTTCTTTCGGTCACAAAAAAATCAGATCCATGGATGTTAGGTGATGCAACTGCACTTTGATGTCTGTGAGAGTACCAGTGATCATCCAGAGATTGTGTGGTGGATCCAGCTGATCGGCCTAATGAGCGTCCACTGGATGAAATCCGGTGAACAGGAATGCTTGCCCACATACTTTCACTTGATTTTGCACCACTTAACTTGGACCTGGAAGATCTGGCTCCTGGTGTCTTGACATTCGACTGACGGGTAAGCGGTGTGTTTCTTGTTGACTCTGTTCTTCTTGACATCTTATCTTTGGATTTGGCTGCTGAATTTGCACCTTTGACACTGACAACCTCGTCTGTAACTGTCAGCGACTCAGATTTAGCACCATGAGATTTTCCAGCTACCTGATTTGTTGCTCTGGCATTTTCATTAGTGGGCATTTCATTTATGCATGTTTCTTCTTTCTTTCCTTCAGCTTGATTAACTTCTGCTGTGTCAGGACTCAATGTTGTAATATTTATGCTTTGTCTCTGTTCAAGCAAATGTTGTGCCTGTAGTATAGAACGTTCCAAAAGCTTAGTTGCAAAAGCTAGTGCAAATTCTTCGACAGTGGTTGCAGATGCCATATCTTCTGTGTACAATTCTGAATTGTCAGCTGTCTTGATGGTCTCTGTTGGCTCTTTAATAGAATCATCTAGAGTACCTACCTCTTCCACTGATACACTAGGAACATGTGACTGGACCGAAATGTCTGATGATTGCTTTTGTCTCACATTTCCCACACCATGTTTCTTGATAGGGGCATGAGGTGTGCTGTGAGACAGACTCAGATGCTTATCTGAAGGTGAACGTTTGCTTTTGTCTGCCGTTTTCCTCACCAACATTCTGGCTGTCAGACGTGCTTTCAGTGTCTTCAGTGGTGCAGAGGGGTAGCGTTGACCAGATGATACTATGAAGTCTCGGTGAGACACAGGCTCCAAGATGGTCGATAGTGACTCCAATTGATTAGTGGAGCATCTGAAACAACGATTAACATAATACATGTTCGTCCTACAAAGTCAAATGTACTACAACATCGCCATTTCATCAACACAAGAAAAAGTCAAGTAATAATTTAAGCTCCATATTCTTCCCTGTTTGTTTTTCTCACTACATATCACAAGCAGCACATGAAAACAGAGTTACAAAAAAGAATACTACTTTAACTCATATGGATATTTCATAACACTGCAATTAGGGAGCATAGTGTAAAATTTACAGCAAAAAATACCTCTTTGGCTGTGAGTTCATCAAATGTGGATAGTTTAAACATTTCATGCTAAAATATCATTTTCTGTTGCTACATAATTTTAAGTGGATTAACCACTGTATCTAAATTAGGCACGTTTCCCAGTACCTTATCCTATATGTATATCAAAATTCTGAAAATTGTAGCAAAAGACGGGGCTGCAGTACATGATGTGTACCTCCACGCTGGTCAGGCGTTATCAGTAAAATACAGAAACCCTTTCAAATTTCCAACAAATAGTAAACTTTCTGTGAAAATGCAAAATTATACAAATGATGCGAATTGTGTCCAGTTGTATTCAGTTTCACAGAAATCACTGCAAAAAAAAAAAAAAAATAGCATACCTGTTAGTTAGTCCACAAAGCAAGATTTTCTGTTGCCATTGACACCAAGATTCAAACCACTCCTTGACATGTTTATAAACCTGCTGGTTGTTGATTTGGGGGAACTGTCTGGGTGAAGATACCAACGGAGGTGAGACCATTCCATGAGCTGTCCAGGCAATGTCAGGACCAAGGGGTGGTAAAAGATGACTGTCTACACCAGCATTACCCACTGGCCAGTGTTGTCCACCTAGTGATAGGCCCCTACTGGCCCTTAGGCTTGTTCCCAAAGTGGGCATTGTGAACAGAAACCTACAATGAGAATCCAAACTTTGCAAGAATTTTCTCTTGTGTTGACTCACACTGACCGCATCACCAACATTTAAATGGAACACGGGTACAAACAACCTTCTAAGATTTTACTGATATAGTTGTGATCCACAACTTACTAGATTTTGTTGTCAGTATATTATTAGATTCATCAGGTAAATATTTTAAAAATTATTTTCATTGAAATCTTTTAATATTGTGCAGATATAGTGCTGAAGCATTGATCTGTGATTTGCAGTGGTATGATGATCTTTGACAAATCCCTAAACCTGTAAACAGAATATAATAAACAAATTAACTACAAGTACAGAACATGAACGTTATTGCCTCAAGAGTGAAATATATCTTCAAGAATCCATTTGGAAAGGAAACATTTTTGCAATGATACATGATATGCCAGTACTTTCACTATTTTTGATGAATAAATTCATAGAAAAGTATGGCACATCCTTTCAAAATTTTGCTACAAAGTGCCACCACAATGTACCGTTTAAAGTACTGATTTTCAAGATGTTTTACTTTAACAACCCCTTCTCCCAGCTCGGTCATAAGCTCCCTCATAGGGACCCTACCTCTTTTCATTTCTAAAATGTTGGGAAGTATGCCATTCTCTTTTTCAACTAGTTGGACAAATCAATCCTATCATATCATGCATTCTGTTAACATGTGAAGACCAATATTAAATCATACTACTTATTGAATGTAAGTTACCACACATTGATACCTGTACATTTCAATGACTGTCCTCCCTAAACATGACTAAGTTATCATCTTTCCATATAAATACTATCAACTGCTAAATTTTACCCTGGAAAAGTCTTCCATCTCCACATTATGGTTAATGTCTTTCAAATTTCAATACGATACAAGTCCTAAAGATATACACACAAATTATTGCTATAAATCTACATTGCAAAAATTTGTGTAACAGATGATTTTAAATGTTGGGAACAGTAAGGATGACTGGAGACATTACATCTTTGGGCTACCAATGATTAAATCTCTTTGGCCACAAGTTTTGGTAAACTGTTAAGGACACGATAGAGGAAGAGAGGAACCCCCCCCCCCCCCCCCGAACACTTGCTGAATACACAAAAAGTACACTATATTTCCACTTATACAGGAATATGATCATTATATCTGTCAAGTTTTGTTCATTGATTCATTCATTTATTTTTCCTAAGAAACTGCAATTTGTTCCATTTTCTGAACTTAAAATATAGAACTTAAAGACTATGTTAATAGAATTACTGGTACACGTACTCCACCTTGTTCATTTGGCATAAGCCCTGGCCACCCCCTTTTTTGGGGGGGGAGGGGGGGGCTTTTTTTCAGAATCCCTCGCAGGTTTTTCAGATAGTGAATCTGTCCTCTAACCCTGCTTTGAAAAATATTGATTATACTCCTTTGTCTGATATTTCTTTCTGTCCTTGGTGGGATTATAGCCTATAACCTTCACCCGATATTCTGTGCCCTCTGCTCTTTCCACTTGAGCAAACAAGGCAGCTGCAATTTGTTGGTCTAAATATCACACCTCAATGCACACATAAGCCTGTTCCAGACATAGATCAACCCCATCTTGCAGCAAGGTGGAGTACATGTACCAGTAATTCTATTAACATAGTCTTTAAGTTCTATATTTTAAGTTCAGAAAATGGAACAAATTGCAGTTTCTTAGGAAAAATAAATGAATGAATCAATGAATCAAGAAATAAACAAGGAAAGAAGATTTGCTGCACAGCAAATCTGTCTGGGTGCCTTCAAAATGAGAACAGTTTGAAATGCTACACTTTGCCATAGTTCAACATAGTCTAAATTTTGTATATTAGCCTAATTTGTATATATCAAAATGGTATAACTTTGGTGCTTGGATCAATGGTTGTGGCAAATCCACAAAATTAACTGATGATTGAATGACACCACTATCTACAATATTTTTGAAGCTATTCAAGATCTTAATTTTGTGTGTTTGCCAAATTTGCATAAATTAACTCACTCCATACTATGGTCACAGGCCTTGGTCAGTGGTTCTGGCATTGCCTGGCAAGTCATGCTTCAGCTGCCCTTGTGGCAGCTGCTGCATGACTTGCCAGGCAGTGCCAGAACCACTGACTTAGGACCATAGGTATGTTGGTACTTGAACAAAAGCTCTTTTCATGAAGAATTTAAATATGCAATTGTCGTCTTAAATGTAGGTAAATATATGGAAAATCAGGGACTGGTATGGAATGAGTTAAAAGCCTACAACTTTGGTGCATGGTTCATTGGATGTGGTTATGTCACAAACCTACAAATTGAAGTTGGAATAGTACGTCTATATTTTATAGTTTCAGATTTTGTGTATTCACTTTATTTGCATAAATTAAAATCCTGCGACTTTGCTTCATGGTTCATTGGATGCAGTTTTGTCATAAACATATAGAGCAGTTGAAATGGCACCTTTATCTATGGTAGTTTTGAAGCTATTCGAAGATTTTAATTTTGTGTGATCACCTAATTTGCATAAATTAAAATCCTACAAATTTGGTTCATGGTTCATTGGATGCATCTATGTCAGAAAACTATAAACTGAAGTTGCAATGGCACCTCTATCTACGAAAGTTTTGAAATTATTCAAAAAGATCAAGTTTTGTGTATTCATCTCATTTGCATAAATTTAAACCCAACAACTTTGTTTATGGTTCATTGGATGCAGTTGTCACAAACCCATAAATTAAAGTGGGAAATGGCACTTCTATCTATAAAAGTTTTGAAGCTATTCCAAGATTTCAATTTTGTGCATTCACCTAATTTGCATAAATTAAAACCCTACAACTTTGATTCATGGTTCACTGGATGCTGCTTTTCCACAAATGTCTAACTTGAAGTTGGAATGGCACCTGTACCCATAATAGTTTTGAAGCTATTCAAGATTTAAATTTTGCATATTCACCTAATTTGCATAAATTGACATCCTACAACTTTGGTTCATGGTTTATTGGATGTGGCTTTGCCACAAACCTATATTTAAAGTTGGAATGGCATTTCTTTCTATGATAGTTTTGAAAATATTCAACTTTGAAAATTTTCAGTGTCCTTAATTAGCATAATTTGAAATTCTATAGCTTTCATTTACTGTCCATTATATTGGCAGGTGTAACAAACTTATATGTGCCCATCAAAATTTTGTGTCTATCTCCAATAGTTTGGAAGATATGGAGTTTTTAACATTTCAATTGTCCCTAATTTGCATAATTTTAAACATCATCACTATTCCAAACCAGGTGCACAATTTTACTGGTAGGCCAGTCAACATGGCAAATTTGGTGGTTTTCAGAAGAATAGTGTCCGAGAAAAACTCCACACAAATTTGGTCATACAGAAGGAAGAAAGAAAGAATGCTTGGAGAAACAAAATGTCTGGGTTAGCACCCAGACATCATAAAGGGCTGTGGGAATAGGCCATAGAATCCAACATGTTGAAGTATGTAATGTGGATAAATGCTGTGTGACCTAACTTGGTGACTAAGGCATATCTTCCCTATGAAATCATAGGTGTAAGTAAAAATGTGATGAAATTTGAAAGTTTGTTCTACAAATTTTTTAATTGTTGAACAGTGAAAGATGTCTTTCCCTTTCTTCCTCTTCTGGGGATTAAACTATGTCATTCTTACCTATTGCTCTTCCCCCGCCGTTGCCCGCTTTTTCATTAGCCTTTTTCTCTTTCCGACCTGTCTGTATTCTTAAGGTTTATTTTACCCACCCGCCCATCCCTTTTTGTTCTGTCTTTTCACCTTTGTTTTATTTTTATTTTCCTTTTTTGGGGGGGTAGGGATGGAGTTGACTGTTATGTTTGGTTACTATGCTCAGTTTGAATAGTGTTCATTTAACCTCTGTATGCTTATTTCCATGACAGTCAGTTTTTTTTTTTTTGCTGTGGCAAAACAATAAATCTATTTTTTGTTTTGCATACCTTGTGCTGTGTTTTTCCTTCCGAGAAACCACAAAATTATAGTACATTCAAGACCTATCTTGTTCCTCCCACATCCCATCAAATCTACACCAAGCTATAATTAGTATAAAGCCCACATTTGTTCCATATAATTAGTGGTGCACAGATGACAAGTGAATTGCAGTACTCAATGTTACAGATAGCTGCACGGATCACAATAATGATGATGATAACGGTCTATTATTATTATTATTATATTTGACATCACTCATCAGTGGCGGCCATGCCAGGCAGCAGACCAGAGTTGTGATTGATTGTGCATCCCTGTAGAGAAAGGCCAAAAGAAATTGCAAAATACAGTGTTTTTAAGATATGTACTGTAACACATATCTGAATAGATAGACATGTGGGGTTTCTTGAATCACCAAGTTACTCCATTAATGTTCATGTGGGTGCACGGTGTACCTGGTCGGGTGAGAACTAGTTGAGGAGGATGGACAAATTTGTCAACCCATCTTTCCCTTCCTCTCCCCCGCCCCCTCCTTCCCACTACATACACACACACCTGTTAAAAGCTAGCATCCATTCCAGGTGCAGTCCAGACTTTGTATTAGACATTTTTTCAATAATTTGTTGGTCGCGATTACAATTTGTCACATGTTACAAGCCTTTTTTTTCAAGATTAATGGCCCCTGAAAATAGCTACAACGAAATAATAACAATATTGCTGTGGCTCTTCGCTTCTGTGCCACGGTGTGACACAGGTGGCCGAGGAAAAAGGAAAGGAAAGAAAACAAAAATAAATGATGCAGAGCC
This sequence comes from Hermodice carunculata, assembly GCA_964020975.1. Classification (NCBI taxonomy): domain Eukaryota; kingdom Metazoa; phylum Annelida; class Polychaeta; order Eunicida; family Amphinomidae; genus Hermodice; species Hermodice carunculata. Next base: position 45,453,825 of record OZ026615.1, on the reverse strand, counting down.
AGAGGAAACCAGGGTTATCCTAATCAGCTCGTACGGCCAGGCCCATGCCCATGGCCCACGTTTTCCATGACCAGAGCCGAGGCAAAGGGTCCACCACACACTCTCTCACAGCTCAGCTGTGGTGGGCCCCTGGTCCTGGATATACCCCCCTACACTCATCGCATGTAGAAAAACCTTCCCTCATACACCCTATCCCCGCCTCTAAGGCTCATGCATATTGAATGATCTGTAACTCTATTTTGCTGCCTGCCACAACCAATGGTAGTGCAGTGCCAGTGACTGAGCGAATGGGTGTCAGTGCCGCTTTTTTCCAATTCAGCATTGGTGCTGTCAGAATGTGAAAAGTTTCGTCTGCAGTAACGCTTCACGCGAAACGTTAGTTTCTTACATACCAGCTATTTATCTGACAATGATCGCACAATATCCCTGAGTTGTCCTACAGTTGACATTGCACACAGAAAACAATCCCACTGTTTACATGTACATCCACCATATTGGATGGTCACTATACAAAGAATGCTGGGATAGCAGTGAGCATTATCAAAAGTAAACATGCAAATAGAACATGGAACGGACCATTCCATGTGCGGTTGTTGCCTCACATATCTCTGCAATAATAATGATTGATTGATTGATTTTATTTGGCAATATAATACAAACGTAACAAAGGTAAATCATACAAAAGATACAAATAAATATAAAGTAAATAAAAGTCATGATATAACATAAGATATGGATTATATTGCCCAGGATAGCCCAATAAAGTCTAAGTGACTTATTAATAATAATAATAATGCTGTGGCTCTCCGCTTATGCGCCGTGCGGTCCTGTGTGACACAGGTGGCCAATGAAAAAGAAAAGGAAAGAAAAGATAAAATATATCATTAGATGAGGTGGAGGAAACCATGGTTATCCTAATCAGCTCGTGCTACCATGTTTTCCATGACCAGAGCCGAGGTAAAGGGTCCACCACACACTCTCTCACAGCTGTGGTGGACCCCTGGTCCTGGATATATCCCCCCCAACACTCATCGCTTTTAGTCCCCTCCCGCTCCCCCCAACCCCCACCCCCATAAGAAAGAAACCTCCCAAACACCCTATCTCCGCCTCTAAGGCTCGGGCATTTCCCATGGGGGACCCATGGGAGCCCTTATAAGGGTTACCACCATTCACTCTCCTCCCTGCACTCTGAAATTATAATTTACCCTGTCGCTATCAAGCCCTATCAATTCATTTCTTTTCTCCCAACACCCTACCAGGTAGTCCTGTACAATTTTAGTGCCTTTCCTGCCTCCCAGAAAACCACCCTTCAAACCTAAAACCCATGCTACACGTTCCTCTTCCTCTAAACACTGAACCTCTTCTAGACCCTTGTTATTATAGTCTTTCCTGTGCCACTTTCTGAAAAATTCTACTCTTATCTCTCTATATGCGTCACACCACAACAGCCAATGATCCACAGTCTCATCTGCCTCTTGTCTACATACCTTACATTTACCATTACCACCTGTTGTCCACTTCTGTTTTCTCTTTTCTAGATTGATCACTCCTATCCTACTTTGAAAAAGAAGCCTGGATCCCTTCCCTTCATCCCATTACACACTTTTCTTTGGCTTTTCTAGTACCTTGTACGCTTTTAATGTACTCCTTTCCCTGACTCCTCTTTTCCAGTCATCCTTCCAGCCCTCTGTAACTGTCCCACCTATATACACTTTCCAGTCATCAACCTCATCATATCCTTTCAATTCGTATCTCTCTGCCAACTTATTTATATCTTTGACCCATTTTGTTTGTTCTTTGACTACTTCATTGTAAACCTTCCTGCACCACCTGTCTTCATTTACTGCTTGTAAATACCCCAGTACCAGAGCTTTGCTTTGGCAATTCTGTCTGTAATTTTATTCCATCCTTATTCTCCTAGGACTGCTTCTGTTGCTGCACATGGTGGTGCTCCCAGTATCCATTTCCCCAACTCATTCTGTGCTTTCTCCATTCCCTGCATATCTCCCTCGCTTAATGAAATCACATCTACGCCATATATCATCCCTGGTATTGCAACTATATCCCATTAAACCGTTGCTGTGTATGCTCTGTTGAAACTGTTCAGTGCAGTAGCTTTAATCACTCCTTTTGTACAATTCACTCTCTGCAATAAACTTCATAAAACGGCATAATCAAGTTATTGATTTTCAGATTTGTCGAAAGACTGTTAAACATATAAATTGTACTCTATTTACACCATAATTCAATCCCTGAAAGGTTATTTATTCGTTTGTTTATTTTTTCCCGAAGTGGAGTCTCCTGACTGCCGCGGTTATGGGGGGGGGGGGAGGGTAGGTATAGGCTACAAGTTGGTCTTGACAGGAATACGGGGTGTCATTATATTCATGGTCTTAACATTAGTCGGGAAAGTGTGACAAACGTTGTCGAAAGAGTTTTGTATGTTGTTGCAAGTCTGTGTGCTGCTGAAAGTCCATTTCATCGCTGCGTTCAAGTAAACTGAAACTGCTGAATGCCTGATAAAGGCACGGTTATGATGTTGATGATGATGATGATGATGATGACGACGACGACGACTACTACCGATACACTAATAATAAGCTCACACATATATATCTTTATTAAACCATGTTGACGATATATAAAGATACACGTATACATAATTAAAATGGTTTATGGTACAATTAAATTGATCTAGCAAATAGACATGGTTAATTAATTCATACAACTAGTACAACTACTACTACTCCTACTACTACTACTACTACTACTACTACTACTACTACTTCTACCGCCAATAGTAATTCATATAAGCCTCAATATGAACAAACATGTATACATGCCTCTTTCCCAAGGGTGGAGTGCTACAGCCTCGTACGCATCAACGCAAAATGCATGATATTCACGAATAAATCAGTAAAGAATATTTAATTCCATCGTGTAGTTGGACTGTCGGCACTTTGATCCATGCTTCGTAATCAATACCGTACACGCATTGCCAAGGCTTGATATTTGCCAGGCCTCTTGCGCTGATAATTACCAAGCCAATGAGAGCGGCATATATCAAGCCATGACACGTGTCACATGAAAAGAAAAAAACAAACAAACAAACAAGCAAACAACAACACATGGAATTTCAAACTGACTATCAATTTTAGGGAAGAAAATCCACACAGTGGTGGTGCTAGCTTGTTTACCAGCCGCGTCGCTCAGCTGCGACACCAGTGAATTATCATATTACTATGATGATGAGGTCAATGCATGTTTTATTATTCGGTGTCTCTCAAATAGCTATTTTACTGTGAGGAATATTATTTATTTCGATACACCTTGCAACAATGCATTATATGCAATATGACTTTGATGTACTTGTGTTTTCTCCATTTACAGAGATATTTTGATCAAGTACTATCATTGTGAAATTGGGGTCTCTCCCTCATTAAGTTGGGGGGAGGGGGGGGGGGAAGGGTCGACTCGAGAGCTCATGTTTCCGGGCTCTCGTGTTGATCCAGCCCGCCAAGGGAGAAGGACCCTTTACACTCACATTACTTACATTAGGATGGCTGGCACACTCCAGTCACTCAGTTTCAAATGTGCTTATTGTGATGCATCTGTATATCTCTTTCCCCGAGATCGGGGGTTTAATAATAATAATAATAATAATAATAATAATAATAATAATAATAATAATAATAATAATAATAATAATAATAATAATAATAATAATAATAATAATAATAATAATAATAACAACAACAATAATAATAATAGTAATAATAATAATAATAATAATAATAATAATAATAATAATAATAATAATAATAATAATAATAATAATAATAATAATAATAATAATAATAATAATAATAATAATAATAATAATGAGAAGAACCTTCCATGGTGATACTGATTGTGATCTGACAGTACACCAACATACATATGTTTTGTGCTTTCAAACCCTGAACCAATGGTGCTCCTCATAAGACCATTCATCAATTCTGATAAAACTTTTCGTGTTAAGCTGTTCAGCCGAGGAAACACTCGATATTGTATCAAAAAGATTTTAAATACAAAATTAGTGAACATAAATCATATACACAGCCAAATTTATTGCGACATTACCAGACGTAGAAATACTTCTACAGTACCAACAAATGAAACTGAAGAGCTATTTCTGCTTTCTCGATGACCAACTCTGCATACTCTTGTCGTCGATCTCCATTGAACTGAACACACACACTTACCGGCAAGGAATGCAAAAGGACAGGTGTGGAATCTCAGCGACTTAAAACTCCTAAAATTGTAATGTGCCACACAGTGGGACAGATAAATTTTTCTCTTCATTTCTCATGGGATTTAGACAGACAGGCTTTATTGAAGTACTTTGAAATTTTATGAAATGCATCTGCAGATAAGCCGCCGGAGTGCTCAGAATCACAAATGCGTTATCCTATTCTAGACGACCCTATTACGGGTAGAATAAAGATCAAATAAAGAAAATGCCAACAAAAAGTGTACCTGTAGGGATATTCCAACGTATCCTAAAGTCGTTATCAACTTGTACCTCTTGACATTGGTATTGATATTCATTATACTAGTCTTATGTCTAGGACCACTTCCTGGTTGAGGTTACCCTATTGTAAGTCCTTTTGTCCAACTTCGTACTTTTCGTCGCGTATACAACCGGGAGGAAAGGGTAAGGCAAGAATTGAAGGTTATCATAGCGCAGAATTGTAGAGGAATTTGTACTTTTGTAGTTCAGGACAACCTGTGCGATAGAATTTTGAATGAAGAAGTTATCCAACGATTCGAACTAGACATTGAGCAACGTGGAGCACAACATTGACATGGCTGTGCTGAGCAGTTATTGATGCTTATAGTAGTTACATAATAGTTAAATTGTAAAATATTTAGTATTATGCATCATTAAGTTGAAAATGTCCCTCTCTGCACTACAAGTTTCCGGAAGTAATTCTGTTTTGGTAATAATTAGACACGTTTATAAAATCTATAATGTTTGAACGTTCATCGACAGCAACAGCTTGGATGAAAGTGTCTTCAGTGGGAATTTGGTTATTTCAAACTTTCTGATTTCCATCAGCGCAGCGGTTTGACATAAATGTCAGCATGGACATAAATTGTCATTGTTTATTATATCTTTCCGTGTTGGTGATTAGATCTAGGATGAAATTATGTAAAGTCAACAAATCTGCTTGATTACCTTTGATTCTGGATATTTCATAATCAATTTTCAGGATTTGTTCATATCTGAAATGCCCATAAATATGTTCGAAATAAAGATTTCTTTTTTTACAAATTCAATGCAAATAGAATGACTGGAAACCGGACCGTGCTTTGTTTTTGTTTTTTGTTTCTATATTTAAAAAAAAAAACTTTTGTTTTTTGTTTCTGTAAATACCGACTTTAAATGGCACTCTGGGAGCTCAATAAATGAAAACTTCCCTGCATTAATTGAGGATCTGCAAAATCTCCATATGAGATACCATTCCGTCAGAGGTACAAACTCTCCCAGTATTCAGTAAAAGCCGCAGAAATGTGGCCTTTCCAAGGGGCAAAAGATTGAGCGCTCATTAGCAGAAAATTTGACCAATTTGGGGTATGTGTCTCTCATCAAAATGGAATATTTGCTGCTATATTCTTCGTTAATTATTTGGTGTCCCTGATAGTCTTGACTACTTGTCTCTGAAGTGACACTTTGAATGCTGGCATTCCTGTTTCTTTTGAACGAAAACAAATTTTGGATCGCTCGGTATTTGGACAAAGATCGGGGTATGAAGTATTAAGCCACTCTCACAGATTTTCAAATACATCAACTCGTACTCAACAAACCATGCTTAGAATCTTTATTCTTACATTGAATAAAATTACACATCTGAATAAAACTAAAAATGTGTATATTTATACGTTTAAATTGAAGAAGAAGAAGAAGAAGAAGAAGAAGAAGAAGAAGAAAAAGAAGAAGAAGAAGAAGAAGAAGAAGAAGAAGAAGAAGAAGAAGAAGAAGAAGAAGAAGAAGAAGAAGAAGAAGAAGAAGAAGAAGAAGAAGAAGAAAAACACGGCGGCAAACTTCGTATTGCCCTGTCATGTAAGCACCACTTTGATGTAGCCTAATTACTCGTGCCACTGTGCCCTGTTAAAAATGACCTATACCATAGGCCTATGACTCATTTTATTTAACGTGTATAGTAAGATTTTAATTTCCCTTAAGTACGTTGATTTCATGTTGACTTTTGACACAATTGGAGATATCTGTATTTTGTATTTGTGTCTTTTTGCCCAGAACCACTTCCTAGTAGTCAATATCCTATTCCGCAGTTCGAACTCTTTACTCTCCATAAGCTAACCTGTCCCTGTCTAACCTGTATACATATGGAATTACTATTGTCTATATTGCACACGTTCCTCTGTAAAATTTTGACAAGGCTGTATCAGCCCAAATAAATTAAAGGGTCTTCAGCGGGTAACTACTCAACATGTTTCGGAGCCTTTTACCCGTACATGTCCCTCTCAGTAGCGGCTCCTTGCCTAAGCTAAATATTCAGCAAAGACAACCCACATAATACTGAATAAATATGAACGTGGCAATTGATGAATTAGCTAAATAAGTGAAGTTTTGCTTGTAAATGCAGAGCTTCATATCAAAGAAGAATACCTGTCAAACAAACCATGATTCCCAAATTTTCATAGTACAGGTTCAGATAAGAACAATTTGACTTACCCCTGAACCAAAATGTACCCTTTCTAGCTGGACAGCTTTTCCTAGTTAAACCATCCGCCAATGTTTAACTGAAGTGGAAACAAGCCGGAGCATTATATTCAGTCCCAGTGATTGTAAAATAAACAGTTGCAGCTAGACCACCTGTACAAACCAAGGAAAATCCTAACAATCTGTGTGATTATTTGTGGTGTTCAGTCACCAACAATTCGGTGTCGTTTTCTGTTTTCGTTTTCTATTTTGTGATTCCAAAAAGTTTTAATGAAACCCAGGTTGCCATAGCGGTGCGTTCCAGTAGCCAATCAGAACGCGAGACAGAAAGATGCGCGAAAATACAAATTGTTCAATATCTGCGCAACCCTCATTGACACCGGAAAACATGGTCGTGGTGGTAAGGACGAAAATGGTCCATGAAATTTTAGAACGGTTACGTAGATCGTGTTTGTTATATTTATCCTTGTCGATAATCACTTTAAAGGTGAACCAAAGCTGTATTTGGACCATTAGACTGTTGTTTTCAGTGTTGTATCTTGCCCTTTATTCAAAATACGCAGTGTGATGAGCTTTCCTGCCTGGGGGTGACCCATTTTCAGTTTGGTTCAGTTTGACTGTGTTCCGTCTTTTCACAGTCAAAACATGGGGTTTTGTTATGTGCAGAGAAAGCGCAATGTTTTCTTTGATCTCAGACTGTGTTGAGTGGAGAGATTAGCGATAGCCGGTATATATGATTTGTGCAATTTGTTGCTGGTGATCGTAATGTGTGGTTTAAACTTTAATGTTCGGGTTGTTTGGTGTGATCCAGCGGCTGTCCTGTATATTTGCAGAGCCAAACACAGCAAACAATGAGCAGTTTTGATTCATCGGACGACGAACAAGATGAAGTGGATGTGTCCCCCCTCAGTCTAGACTGGTACGTTTGATACTGTCAGGTTTATTTATGTGACAAAATGTAGCTATGCCAGTATTTTTGTTAATGATGGATGTGATGTCCTGAACCCGAATAAAACTGTTTTTCTATAGGCTATGTCATGTTCTGTCACCAACACTGATGACATGATAAGACAGAAGAAAGGTGCGTCAATGGCAATGCTCATTCATATGGAAAATATGTCGTATCAAAAAAGATTTCAAAACTGTAAGAGAACCTTTGGTTCTATACCACCATATGTGTTGCCATGTTTACTTGTTTACCTTACCTTGTTACCTCCCTTGAAGAAGGAAAAAAAAAAAAAAAATCACCACCACCAGGGATGGTGCAGCACAGGGGAGGGTGTCAAACAATACTGGATTCAACAGTTGACTTTAAAATCATTCTTCCTTCATTTAGCTCTCAGATAAAATCCTCTATCTTGACAAGGTTCACCTGATCGGATTGGCAACTGCATCTCATTCATGTCAGAATTTGGTATTTACATTGTATATAGCCTTAAAAGCTGTCCATTACATTACCTGTCAAATTTATAGAGACCACTGAAATGAAGATGAGTTTAAAGCATTCAATTAACCAATTGAAATATGATGTCCACATCAAAGACAAGGTGTCATTGTTACCTGTAACAGTTACATGCATTGTTCAGCCCAGCAAGTTCGTACATGCATGTTATATTATAGCAGCAATGTTCAACACATAATTTATGGACAATATCAATAGGTATATATTCCTTGACACGCACACATCCACTGTGTTCATAGTTAATGAAAGGAAAGAAAATCAGTGTGCTTCATTTTATTCTATAAGTTATGTAACTAATAAAAGAAAAGAAAATTTGTGTACTTCATTTTGTTCAATAACTTGAAACTTTTATTTTACACACATTTTCGGGTACAGTTGACTTTATAGCAATCCTTTAGTCATGCAAAACATCTCAGGATGAATTTAACACAAGCCAAATGTCAAATCCCAGTTCTATGTGTTGAACGCATAGAAATAAATGAATGTATACAAGATCCTGTGCACTTCTTTGGTGCTGCTGGACTTACATATGCACAGTCCCCGATCTTGGACAACTCTGAATACAGTACTTGTAGGCATACTAGATTTAATACTTTGAACTGGGTGATGTGGATATTAATGGCATTCACCCATACCAGCCTGCATTGAATCATTATTTTTAAGAATGGAGACTTTGTGCAGTTGGTATACATGTTCGTTTCCCATTTTTCAGCTAGGGGATGGGTGCTGGAGGTTGCTGGTTCCAGACCTAGCCATTCCCTGCTCATAAAACATATATATTTTATGTGCACCTTTGATGCTGGTGAACTTGGCTGTGTTGAGTCCTCAATCTGGGACAACTCCGAATGCAGTACTTGTACTGCCAGTGGTACCTGCTGATATGCAGCCACTGCCTTGAGCAACAGCATTGTTTTTTGTGGGACCTCAGGAGGCTTGGACATAGGAATCAATTTCTTTGTAAAATTTACCTGTGCTGACAGGTCACCTGCTGTATGTGGCCACTTCCTTGGCAGAAGGGATGGCCACATAGGTACAGCAGGTACCACTGTACAATGAACTGGGCCTTGTCGATTATGTCTTTCCAAACCTGCCAACTTGTAAGATTTTAGTCTTACAATGTACAATTCTAAGTGTTAATGGGAAATTTGTAAGTTTTTTCTTCTTGTCAGCAAGATATGCTTTCAAGCACTAAATTTAGGTACATGTATAGTGCAATAAAATGAACAAATTATAGTGAAATGTTTACCAATACTGCAGTGTTGTGACATCTATAGTAATTCACAATACAGTTTCTTTCAATACAGTTCCCATTTTGATTTATTCATAAAGCAAAAATCTTGTAGATACAGATACACTTTAAGTGCAACAGGTTGCTGGTTCGAGACAAGGCCATTCCATGGTCACAAAGCATATAACATTTCACACAGCTGACAAACAGTTCATCATGTCCTTTAATCGAATGTACTTTAAATTTAAAGCCTGTTACAAAAGTCACAATTAGTCCTAGAATGTGTATTCAGTTGAATACACAACCAAATGCACAGAATTCTTGAGGGTTAGCTGGCAGGTGTGTTTCCCTCTTGAATTATCAGTTTACCCTTTCACCCTCGAGGTAGTGCCCAACCTAGAAAAAGAGACTTCACTTTTAGCAAAATATCACAGAAATATGCATTCCTGACATAATTAGCCTATATACTCAATTGACAGCAAGTTATATCTGCACTGAAGATGAAACTCAAAATTCAAAGCTGTTGTATAAACACAAGTGTTCAGGCTAAGGGCTTGGGCTTTTCTTTTTTGCACTTGTAGAGTTTTTGATATTTCTAAAAAATATGCAAGAAAATGGCCAAATTTGTGCTGTTACAATCACACATGTATCTGAAAAAAACATCATGGATTTTTCGTAACTCTACCTGTTTGTTTACTATGGTGAAACAAAAACTAGAAAATGGTTGTTGTTTTTTTTTTATGAAGTTTACAAAGTTTGTGGGATTCTTTATTTTTGTTATGCATTCATAGAAGACTGGTGGTATCTTAGAAAATGCCTGATATGCTTTTGCTCTGGAGAATTTTTAGAGTAAATCAGTTTTTATTTGATTAAAATGTGTGAATCCGTTTTGGAGATGTATGCATTTGAAATGGCCATTTTAGAGCAGATACCTGTTGTCAGTATCAAGGTCCAAATGTAAACATGGTCCATTGACTACCATGTTAATATTGAAAGTATTTTGTTAATTCGTCAGAATGTATTGAGGCTAGAACTACTAAATTTGGACACATGGTGGGCAACACAGATGTCTACCAAACTGTCCTCAAATCTCAAATGGAACAAAATTATCCAAAATTGGTTGGACATTGCCTTTAGTCTGGCCAAAAGTGCCTGTTGGTCAGATGTCATCTGCTTCAGTGTTTTCTAATAATTTCAAGAGTGAAAAAAAAAAGACTGAAAATTGCAGATGAGACCTATAAAGATCACATGTCCCAGGTCAACAGCTTTCCTTAGCAATGGTTGAGCACTTAGTGCCCAATCCATGCCATTAAAAAAGCTGTTGACTCAGACTTTATTCAAGGGCCCAATGGTTACAGTGACATTAAACAAACCAATTACTTTTGCAATGAAGGTAATTCAATTTTGTGAACATTTTACTGGTCAACAGAACTCTGACTCATACAGAAATCTGTTCCAGGTCTTTTTTCATAACTGTATGCAGACCTGTGACAAAACTGACTACATCATGAAATGGTTAAATGCAGGTTAAAATATTAAATGAAACGTGTTGGCTTTAAATTTCTTGATTATAAGTATATAAAACAGCATATCCTGATCGAAGTATGTGTTCCTTGTGGGCAGTGAAATAGATTGTTCTGCAAATTTACTGTAGCTCTTTTTGTGTGGTGTCACTGGAACCAGACTAGTATAACACAGTCCAGGTATACAGATGCCGCATATTTTGTTATTGAGGACAGTCCTGGACATGAAGGGAGATACTCTTTAGCAAAAGTTTGACAAAAGTTATTGTGCATGAAAGTCTCCTGGATTTTTTGTCTGCTTGTTTTTATTTTATTATTTTTTTTTCTCAGCTGATTATTCAGCTTAGCTTTTAGGAGCATAAAAGACTCAGCAAGTGCCAAGGAGGCAAATGTGCCGGTTTACAAATAAGTTTGCTCTATAACTATGTAGAGGCCTATATATATTGAATGTACTCTAGTTTTATCAGGTACAACAGTCTGACCGTTTTTGTCCTTAAAACGGACTCTTCAGAGACTGGTTGTAACGGACACAGACACCGGTATTTGTACCCTAACGTAACTAGCCTTAGTGACCTATTGTTACGTTGTGGTGTTACGCCTTTTGGGGTGTGCGTAACGTTGGCTGGCGGTTGAATCAACGCACCAGCCAGTGGCCCAGGTATCATGCGTAAACTGTCAACAGAGAACATCACGTGATCTGGGTGATGACGTAATTCTCATAGGGGAAGCCCATACTCTCCCTGTCATTCCCGTGGTGGGGATGCCCCGCGGATGGGGGATGTCCATAAAATATATGGACATTATAAAGCAGATTATGTGTGGTAGTTACATGCATTCTGATGTAACAATTGGTTGGGAAGAAGAACAGTCCCAATGGAAGTGTGGTCCGTATACAGACAGATCTAAATAAACCTGTAGATTATTTGTAAAACCATGTCAAATGAAAGCAAGCAAGGGAACTGAGAAATTAAACATCATACTTAGCAAGTATGCTTACTTAGCTTTTAGGAGGGTGAGGCATCTGGCTGTCGTCCGTCCGTCCACTATTCCCATCACCGACTTCTTCTCCAAAACCGATGGCCATATCCACTTCAAACTTGGTGGGAATGTGCCTATGGTGGCTGTCTACCAAGTTTATTCAAATGGTCATGGTCCAGCGATTTTTACCTCAGCTGACTTTTCAGTCAGCTGAGGTTTTGTGAGGGTCCTTCGTCCGTCTGTCCACAATTCACATTTTCGACTTCTTCTCAAAAACCGTCAGCCAGATCCACTTCAAACATGGTGGAGATGTGCCTTGGGTAGGTCTCAACCAAGTTTGTGCAAATGGTCAAGGCCCAATGATTTTGGGATTTTTAATGAATTTTTTTTTTTTTTGTTCTTTTGTGGGCAAATCATAAAAAAATTTCTTCTCCGAAACTGCTCACCCAATTGCTTTGATATCACACAGGAACACTCCCCAGGACTCCTAGCTCTTAATTTGTTCACCAGGTGGCGCTGCAATTTTTTTCCTATTTTTTTATGAATTTTTGTGTGTTATAGCTATTTTCGACTTCTTCTCCAGAACTGCCACTCAGATTAAGCTGAAACATGGTGGATATGTTCCTTGTAGGAGGGTCAAATAAAGTTGTTCACTACTTGGGAATGCTGCAGATTCCTGATTTTTAACGATTTTTTCAATCGGGTACTTATCAGTCAATGCAGCTTTCCTATTGATTACTATGGAAGTCAATGGGCATTTTAATGCTAATTCACATTTTCGAATCTTCTCCAAAACTGTCATCCAGATTAACTTCAAACTTGGTGGTAATGAACTTTGGGTCGGTTTCTATCAGTTTTGTTCAAATGTTCATGCTCCAGTGATTTTTGGATTTTTAATTAATTTTTTTGTTCTTTTTTTGGACAAATCTTAAAAAAAAACTTCTCCGAAAGCGCTTACCCAATTGCTTTGATATCACACAGGAACACTCCCCAGGACTCCCAGTTCTTAATTTGTTCACCAGGTGGCGCTGCAATTTTTTCCTATTTTTTTATGAATTTTTGTGTGTTATAGCTATTTTTGACTTCTTCTCCAGAACTGTCAATCAGATAAAGCTTACACGTGGTGGATATGTTCCTTATGGAAGGGCCAAACAAAGTTGTTCACTATGTGGGAATGCTGCGGATTCCTGATTTTTAAAGATTTTTTCAATTCGGCACCTTTACTGTAAATGCACCTTTCCTGTTGATTACCATGTAAGTCAATGGGCATTCTAATGCTAATTTACATTTTCGATCTCTTCTCCAAAACCGTCATCCAGATTTACTTCAAACTTGGTGGGGATGTACCTTGGGTGTGTGTCTACCAGGTTTGTTCCAATGGTCATGTTCCAATGAATTTTGGATTTTTTTATGATTTTTTTTTTCAAAATCTCTACAAAAGTTTTCATAGGAAAGTTTAACGTGGGAATTTCTTGTAATGGTGATAACTTAAATAATATTGGCCAGATTTACTTCAAACCTTATGTGGATGTGCCTTGGGTGAATGTCTACCAAGTTTGTTCAAATGGTCACACTCTATTGATTTTTGGATTTTTTATGATTTTTTTGGGGGGGGGGGCAAACCTTAAAAATTCTTCTCCTGAAACCGCTCACCCAATTGCTTTGATATTGTACATAGACACTCCCGGGGACACGTAGTTCCCAATTTGTTCACAATGTGGCGCTGCAATTTTTTTATGAGTTTTTTGTATGGTTTTGCTATTTTTCACTTGTTCTCAGAACCGTCCCTCAGATTAAGCTGAAATGTGATGGACGTGTTGTTGTGGAAGGGTCAAACAGTTGTTTACTAGGTGGCACTGCTTTGGATTCCTGATTTTTAAGGATTTTCAATTCAGGTACTTGTCGGTCAATGCAGCTTTCCTATTGATTACTATGTAAGTCAATGGGCATTCTAATGCTAATTCACAGTACAACTGACACGAAATTTACTGTTTACTTGATAACTTGAGATCTGTTTTGAGTTTGCTGCACATGTTAATTTTTCTGTATGATGGTCATGCTGAGACAGTACATGAATCACCTTGACCCCGTTTGCTGGGTCACAGTGCAACATACATGAATTTTACTCTTCATTATAACTTGAGAACTGCTGGAGCTTTGATGTTGCACATGTAAGTGTTCTTCTATAAAGGTCAGACTTACTCAGAACATGGTGTCTTTGATCCTTTCCCAATTTCATAGAGCTGCAAGTGTGATGAATGTCAAGATCAGCTCAGGCACAGGCTGTTCACACAGCCCTCTTGTTTTATTTTTAATGGATCTTTTTGTTCATTTTGGGGGGAGATCTTTAAAAAAATCTTCTCTGAAACCACTGGGCCAATTACTTCGTAAAGGGACACTTCTCGGGCCCCCCAGACCTTAAATTGTTCAACAGGTGGTGCTGTGATTTTTTCTTATTATTTTATGAATTTTTGTGTGTTTTTGCTATTTTTGACTTCTTCTCCAAAACCATCTCTCAGATTATGCTGAAACTTGGAGGATATGTTCCTTTTGGAAGGGTCACACAAGGTTGTTCCCCAGGTGGCGTTTCTGTGGATCCCTGATTTTTAACGAATTTCTCAATTCGGGTACTTGTTGGTCAATGCATACATGTATTGTTTGCCATGTAAGTCAATGGGAATTGCAATGATAGCTTACAGTTTGGACCTCATCTAAAGCCGTTATCTAGATTCACTTTAAACTTAGTGGGGATGTGTCCTGGGTGGGTCTCTACCAAGTATATTCATATTGTCATGGTCCACTGATTTTGGGGTTTTTTTTAGGATTTTTTTCTTGTTGATTTTACATGCCTATTGATTACCATGCAAGTCAATGGGGACTGCAAAGTCAATAGTGTTTGCAATTGTAATTGACAATTTTTTAACTTCTTCTGCGAAACCTTCAGCTAGATTCACTTCAAACTTGGTGGGGTTGTTCCTTGGGTGGGTATCTACCACGTTCGTTCAAATGGTCACAGTCCAAAGATTTTTGGATTTTTTTTAATGATTATTTTTTGCCAAATCTTCAAAAGTCTTTATCCTTGTAAATAGTCAGCCAATTGCTTTAAATTTCATAGGGACACTTCTGGGTATGAGGGTGATACAAGTACAGTAGGTGAGTGATCTTGACCTCATTTCCAAGGTTACAGGGTGAGGTGCATTAAATTCACTGTTTATATGGTAACTTGAGAACTAGTAAGGCTAGGACATTCATATTGCACACGCTGGTTGTCCTTAATGATGGCCAGACTTAGACAGTAGATGAGTGACCTTGACGTCATTTTCAAGGTCATAGGGCCACTTGCTGAAATTTTACTGTTCACCTGACAACTTGAGAGCTATTTGAACTTGGACCTTGATGTTGAACATGATGGTTGTGCTGAGCAAAGGCCAGACTTAGACAGTACATTGGTGACCTTAACCTCATTGCCAAGGTCACTGGGACCCAGACACTTACTTGGATTTTATTTTTCACATTGTAACTTGAGAACTGTGGAAGGTAGGATTTTGATGTTGAACTTGTTGATGGTCCTCTATTTGTGAAAGATTGAGACCGTACATGAGTGACTTTGACCTTCTTCACAATATCACAGGGCTACTAACATGAATTTTACTGGTTGCATGGTAACCTGAGAACTATTTGTACTGTGACTTTGATCTTGCACATGGGGATGGCCCTCTATGAAAGTTAGATTCAGAATAGGTCAGTGACCTTGACATCATAAAGGTCAAAATGTGTCTGAAAAGATTTATGGGGTCTGCTTGCAGTGCTGTATTTATGACCAGTTGCCATGTCTTGATATTTTGCAGGCTGGACCTGTCTTGTGTGGGTTGTGCTGAACCACTGGGTATAAGCAGCTTGCCAGGTAATTTCACTTCACTTTGACACAGTGAACATCTAGCCTTATTGAACTTTAAGGAACCTGAACCCCTGTTGGACTAATAATGGTTCAATGTTCATGAAAGTTCAGGATGTGTTTTAAATAATCATTAGCAACACAAATCACTTATCTGAGATAACTTCTGACCTTTCGTAACATGTAAATTAAGCATCAGCGTCTCTGCTGGTGATCCAAGATGGCTGCCATATGTGCTATCGAGGACCGTATCATATGATTTTAACCCTTTCCCCCTTGAATTGACACTTGAGTCAACAACTTTTCTTGGCATGAGTTGGGCACTTAGTGCCCAACTCATGCCAAGGAAAGTTGTTGACCTGAGGCATGTGATCTTCATAGCGTTCATCTACAATTCTCAGTCAAAATCGTTTTTCATTACTGTTGAAATTAGTTGAAAACACTGAAGCAGACGACATTTGACCACCAGCCAGTTTTGGCCGGTTTGAGGGGGAAAGGGTTAAATGTGATCATGAATAACAAAAATATTGATTAAGTATTTGGAAGAAAGCATTTACAAGAAAAAATGAATGCTGAGACCATTCCCAGGAATATCTCAGGCCACCTTGTGCACCTGTCTTGTGAAGGTGAACGTGCACACATAGCATAATCTAGTAAAGGGGGGCAGGAATACCTCTTCTGGATCATGGGTCACAGTTAACTCTAAGGCCCTTTTCACAGATCACAGTAACAGGGTTCGCACAGGTCCTTGAAGTGCTTGAAAGTACTTGAATTTGCTACATTCATTTTCAAGGCCTTGAAAACCTTGAAAATTCAGAATTTTGGACAAAGGTCCTGGAAAAGTCCTTGAATTTTATTTTTAAGCATCACCCAATGAGGCAAGTTGCCAAGGAATAAGAATATTTTCCACAAAATTTAGCATTTATGAACTTGAATCACATTAAGATGAACACATTCTGCTGTCATTTTCCTTTGAAGTGGCTGGCAAATTCCATTTTTCAAAATGTAACACTGCAAATTACAAAGTATCTTTTTGCTTTTAACCCCCTTTTAACCCATGTAGGTTTGACAGTTCTTGTCAAATCAGGTCTAACCAATTATGTGAGCCTATTTACATGTACATCATACTTTCTGGGACAAATACACTGTATCAAGCATACAGGTAACAAAGTACATCACCTTCCTAGAAAAGAAACTGGGGCAATTTTGTGAAAAATGTGCATGGAGATCGGTACATCTTCAGGTCCAATTTTACCCATATGCAGCTGTAACAATTTTATAGACTACAAAGAGTCAATTTCAGGAATACAACCCATACTGGCTGTAGGCCTACATAAGATCACAGTAAAGTCATAAAATAATCCATATTGAATTTATCTTTAAAAGGACTCTCGGTAATATGATCCACATATAGGCTTCTTTGTAAGTTTATGGAAAGTCTACTGCCTATTTAAAAAATTGAGTCCGATTCATTCAAGGATTGGAATAAATAATAAATGTTGAATAAGATGCATTGGTCTTATTAGTAGAGGGTTGAAAATTGATGATTTAAACAATTTGTCTGTTGTGTTCTATTGCTGGATCTGGTCCTTGAAAACTAGATTTAAGTGCTTGAAAAAGTCCTTGAAAGTCCTTGAATTTACTTTTCACGAACCTGTATGAACCCTGCAGTAAGTTCATAAGCCCATGTCACAATCACAGTAAGGCATAGGGTATAGCCCCTTTCTCTAATCGTGTAATAAAATATGTTTAAACCAACAATCACAGTAAATGTAGCATTATAGGTTAAAATCGAGTTATGGTGTTGCATTGTGCGTAATCTTGACATCAGAAGTCTTTTGGTACATATGCAAATAGTGGATGCATTAATTGATTCCATCCGTGCTTTCATGGAAGCATTATTTTGTTATCTGTTTTAATGACACAATACCTGTGGCACAAACATCCATTCCACTAGAAAAAAATATAGGAATGTTACCATACAGCCTGTGGCACAATAATCTTCACTTTAGGTAGGAATATAGACATTGTAATAGGATTTCACCTCTATGAGCTTGGGTCCATGAAAGTTCAATAAGGCTGAACATCCCCCACTAACATTTTGCAGAATGGAGCTTCACCATTTGTCCTCCCCATGGCATCTGATGACCTGTTTTAAGGATATATCAGCACCCTGCCCAATTGGATGAATACTAAATATATGTGCATATACATGTTATGATTTATTTACAAGAAATATTACATGTCATATTTTTGGTGAAGCAGAAATTGATCCACTGCCAGAAGGCAGCACATGTCATAAGCACTGCTTATACATGTACCTTTTCAATCAAAAGGTGTCAACTTTTGTCTCTGAAGTAGATGTTGCTCATTGTTTTCTGTTCACAACTCTTTGGAATGGAATATAAAATACATGTACATGTAGTTTGGTCTGTTTGAATCGAAGAAAAGGTTACTTTGTGGTCACCAGACATGCAGTACCCAAACAGCCATAGTAGCTAACTTCTTCATACATGGTCAAGGAATTCCACTTTTAACTCCCATCCAGGACATCTTGTCAGACATTTACCCATTGGTTTTCCCCATTATAATTCTAGGTTTTCCTCAACAATTTCCAAAATTGCTACATGGTGCAAGTTACTGCTAAATTTAGCTAAAAAGTGTGATACCTTATGTGGTTATTGAAAAAAAGAGCGAAATTTAGGAGATTATTGTCTTTGTAAGAAGTACATTTATTAAGCTAGAAAATAATGGTCAGAGATCAGTGTTCCGAGTTCAGATGCATGCTGTGTTAATTTCCTGTGCCTGAACAATGCACAAATAAATTTGGAACTCCCCTGAAAGTCCACATGGCAAAGTCAGTGAGTAATTGCTGGCAAAATGGACATTTTGCTGAATCTCCAGTTTTTGAACTGGAGACTTGCCTTGCCATTAAGGTACAAACACATAATGCTCATAACTCTGATCTTCAAAGTCCACCACAACATGTAGGATATTGATACATGAAGATACCAAAGACTATACATTTGGAGTCCTATGTGTCGTTGGATTACCACTGGTTTAATTACTGTTTCTAGCTCATTCTAGTGATGTCAGCTGTGTGTCCCAAGTTAACAAACTGGAGTCGCCAGTACTTGCATGTATAAATTGCACCCAAAGAGTGAGGTAATGCAGTCTTGATGTCACACCTGATTTCTTTTTACCTATCCATTTTGGAGTGATACCTTGCTGGTGACATATCTTTCTTTCTTTTTTTTCTTTTAGGTTGCAGGTTCAAGGATACTTGGAGGAGTCTGTCAAGTGACATAGGTAATAAACAGCAAGCACAGTGCCACCTGCTATTTCAGACCACTCCTAATACACTGTACCAGGAAAAATGGTTTTATAATGTAGGTGGTCTCAAAGTGCAGCTCCCCCCCCCCCCCCCCCAAAAAAAAAAGATAAGGGTGCAGGGATCAGACATCTGTTCAGATCCCTAAGAGTCATGACCTCAAGAGACCTAAAGGTTCCAAGGAGATTATACAATGTAGCTCCAGGGGTTCTTCACAGGAAATGATACTGAATTACACAGATTTTCAGTGGCTAGTATGTAGACTGTTGCTAAGACAAAACTTTTGTATTCTGATTGGCCAGATTTAGTATCTGCCTACATTTTGTTTCGATATTTCGGTATGGATGTGTTAAATACTCCAAATCCCAAAAACAATACGAGATAATTTTAGGGTTATATATTCTGATATTTGGGACACTCCTATGTATCAATCATGTGACTTAAATGCAACTCTCAACCCCAGGAATACACATAAATTCAATATGTGCTTGTATAAACTATATTTATGTAATACCTTGTAGTCAGGAGATATTATTACATGTGACAATTTTGTACTAAGCCTGACATTTCTGGGTGTATAGGATGTATTTTATTGTCAATTGCCTATGCAGCTCGCTATATGTGCTGGTAAGCTGTTACATAATACAGTAACCAGTGGTTTATAAACAAATGTTTATTTACCAGTCCTAATGCTCTTGCTATAGTGAGGCATCTCTCCTTTTCTTTTTTCTTTTTTAAAACAAACTTGAAACAGGAAAAAAGATCTTGCTGTCCAACCAAGTCACATGACACGTTGGATTTGATGCAGTTGGTATTTGCATTTCCCATTTTCGGCCAGGTGATTGTTGCATGAGGTTGCTGGTTCAAGACCTAGCCATTTCGTGCTCACTAAATCTATATATTTTTGGTGCTCGTGTGATGTCCGTGAACTTGCATGTGTACAGTCCACGATCTGGAACTTGGAATACAGTACATGTTACTTGTACAGGATTAAATACAATGGACCCAGTCATGTCCATTATGGAATTCACGTGTACCTGCGTCCATTGAACCATTCTTTTGGGAATGTGGATTTGGTGCAGTTATTATGTGTGTTTCCTATTTTCAGCTAAGTAACTGGTGCCCAAGGTGCCACAGGTTGCTAGTTTGAGATCCAGCTGTTCTATGCTCAAAAAACATACATATAAAAGACTTGGGTTCATGTATAAATTGAATGTATTTTTTTTTTCCTTCTGTGTTTTGAAATTTGCTAATGATTGTTGAGGATATAAACAAAGTACTCATTATGGATTTACATAATTATGTGTAAATATTTTCTTTCCTTAGTGTCATTAAAAGCTGAAGGGATTAAGGAAGTGTTTGTTCTCTGTACTCGTGGGGAGCTGAACAAGTACAGAGTATCGCGACTACTGCAGGAGTATAGCAGTGCAGACATGGTGGTGCACCACCACCCCTTTCCAGATGGTAGTGTGCCTTCTATCGTCAGTCTCATGAAGATGTTAGAGGAAATCCGAGTCAATATCGTCCAGGGACGCAAGACATTAGTACAGTGAGTTAGAGTGAGCTTGTTCTGTAGTTTGAAGACTTCAGTGATTAGTAATAATGATTGAAAGAAAGAACATTGAGACACCAATATAGCACAATGCCTGGTACAGAACATGACATTCACATGGTGAATAACCTGTTACAGTTCAGTGGTGACTCCATAGTGTTAATTTGAGCCAAATCAATAATTGAATTCAGAAGGCTTGTGTTGGGATTTTTGTACCATGAGTTAAAACAAAAAAAAAGATTTGTGCACCACGAGCTGAAAAAATGTTAATTGATCAGAATTGTTTTATTAATATCAGTACCTAAGTAAGTGGGCAGTTTTGTGTAAGTATTGGATTTGTTGTATCTGTTAGTTTCTGTAGGACAACTTTATCTTAGCACCAGATTATAACAAGCATATTCTAAACAGTTTTCCTGCACGAAGCAAGTCTAAATGTGTTGCATTCAAACTCACTTGGTCAGATTGTTGCTCTTTATTTTAAACTGTCTTGTATCTTTGCAGTTGCTATGGAGGTCTGGGGAGATCATGTCTAGGTCAGTCTGCACTCTTACACATTGGTTTTTAGCTCAACTGACTTGTCGATCAGCTGAGCCTATCTCATGGTCCTCCGTCAGTTGCCTTATGTGGGTGACTGCCTGTCTCAAGTCAGGAGTGAAATTTGTTTCTTCACATTGGTATTGGAAGATGAATGTTGATGCTTTGGTAACTCTGGAATCTCTTTGCTGTCATTGTTGGGTTTGATATTTATGAATATGGGTCATGTTTTTCTACATAAGTGTATTATACTAGAGATGCCCATTGTCCACAATTCACATTTTTGACTTCTTCTCCAAAACCATCAGCCAGATTCACTTCAAACTTGGTGGGGATGTGGCTTTGGTGAGTCTCTACCAAGTTTGACCAAATGGTCACACTTCAGTGATTTTTGGATTTTTTTTATGAATTGTTTGGTTCTTTTTTGGGGTAAATCTTAAAAAATTTTCTCTGAAACTCCTCACCCAATTGCTTTGATATCGCACAGGGACTCTGAGTTCTGAATTTGTTCACAGATGGTGCTGCAATTTTTTTATTTTTTTTAAAGAATTTTTTGTTTGTTTTTGCTATTTTCGACTTCTTCTCCAGAACCGTACCTGAGATTAAGCTGAAACTTGGTGGATATGTTCCTTGTGGAAGGGTCAAACAAAGTTGTTCACTTGGTGGCACTGCTGTGGATTCCTGTTTTCTAACAACTTTTTCAATTTGGGTACTTATTGGTCATTGCAGCTTTCCTATTAATTGCTATGTAAGTCAATGGGCATTTTAATGCTTATTCACATTTTCGACTTCTTCTGCAAAATGTCATCCTGATTGACTTCAAACATGGTGGAAATGTACCTTGGGTGGATTTCTACCAGGTTTGTATGAATTGTCATGCTCCAATAATTTTTTTTGTTTCTTTTTTTTTGACAAATCTTACAAAATCTTCTTCTCCACAACTGTTCACCTAATTGCTTTGATATTGCATAAGAACACTCCTAGGGACTCCTAGTTCTTAATTTGTTCACCAATTGGTGCTGCAAACTTTTTATGAATTTTTGTGTGTTTCCGTTATTTGTCACTTCTTCTGCAGAACCATAACTTAAATAATTTTGGCCAGATTTGTGCGAAACTTGGTAGGGATGTGCATTTTATAAGTGGCTTCCTATTTTGTGCAAGTGGTCATACTCCAGTGATGTTTGGACCTTGACTTCATTCCCAAGGTCACAGGACAACTGACACAAAATTTACTGTTTACTTTAAAACTTGAGATTGTTTTGAGGTAAGACTTTGATGTTGCACATGTTAATGTTTCTGTATGAAGGTCATGCTTAGTCAGTACATGAGTGACCTTAACCTCGTTTCTGGGGTCACAGTGCAACATACATGACTTTTACTCTTCACTGTAACTTGAGAACTACTTGAACGAGGACATCGATGTTGCACATGTTAGTGTTCTTCTGTAAAGGTCCGACTTACTCAGTACATGGGTGACCTTGATCCTATCCGAAGTTCACAGAGCTGCAAGTGTGATGGATGTCTAGGTCAGCTGAACATGGGCTGTTCACACTGCCCTCTTGTTTTTTCTTTCTTTTTTCTTTTTTTTTAATCCCCCCCCCACCCCCCTTCAAAGAAGGCAGGGCATATTTTGTTTTTGTTTTGTGTGCACTGTTATTACAATGTAGCGTTAAAATTTCGAGTGACAAAATGTTTGTGAAGAGACTGAAATGACAATTTGATAGTTGTACCTTCATAGACACCACAAATTACATTGTTCTCATGCTCTGAACTGACTTGCCAAATGCATAATTTTATCTACTGTCAGACCTGTAAGTTTATTTACTTTAAAACGTGTGGCATTCAATACCCTAATATGAATATGATGAAAGGGCATTAGTTTGCAGTTGTGACACCACTGTAAGTCTACACACACCGGACCATCCAAAAATATTTTTGTCACCTTTCTGTCTCACTTTCTGTCTTTACTTTCAAAAAAAAAAAAAAAAAGACCCATCTTGGTTCCAAGAAGTGTCCCAATGATGGCTAAAATGTTCACCTGCTGGGAGGATACCAGTTACAAACTGAGCCTTTGATCACCTATTCTGTTCAAGATTTATTCCTGAATGCGTAAATGTCAGTTTCAAATTTGAGTAGAAGTCCAAGGGAAATCAGGTGCCACAATTGCTCAACTATACCTGTGGCAACCAAATTTTATGTTGTAGTTCAGGTTCGCAGTTTTCAATTTGGAGGACAAGTTGCTCAAAACATGAAAATTTAGTAGCAAACTACTGGAAAACCTTCTGTGTATGAACTTGAAATTTGCTAACTGTAGCTAGTTGTCAGGAGGTCACCTTGGATGTGTAATTTACTTAGCCGTAGTACTGCTGAATTGTTTGGGTTTTTTTTTTGAAACTTATGTTTTGGACCATATAAACACAGGCTCCGCAGCACTAGGATTAATATGTGGTCCTGAGGGAGACACTATTGAAATGCACCTTCGTCATGTTTGACATAGCTTGTCTAAATAGTACATCATTATCGACATAGTGGTACCTGTTGCATGCAACCACTGCCATGAGCAACCACATTGCTTTTTGTGGTCACTAGGCTCGGACATAGGAGTGAGTTTCTTTGTGAAATTTATCTGTGGTGACAGGTCACCTGCTGTGTGTGGCCACTTTATTCTTGGCAGAAGGGGTGGCCACACACAGCAGGCACCACTGTAATTCTTTTACCTCAGTGTCTACTGAGTACTTGCCTGCAGAGGGTACCTCCAGCTGTCCATCAAGGTATAATACGTAGATTCTGTGAAAACAAGTCTACAACCTGTAAAACTCTGAAACAGATTTAAGAAAAAGCAACATCAAAGAGAGTACTTCTCAGGCAGCTGTTCACATGTTTCTGAGCTGTAAGATTTAATATGGATTGTAGAGTAGTATTAAGTCCTTGTTAAAGGTTCAACTTGGTGGCACTTTGCAGTGGCAGTCAGCCTGCTGATGCTGATGGACCCAGAGCTAGAGCCCGAGGCAGCCATACAGAAGGTGCAGGAACTGCGTGGACCAGGAGCTATACAGTCAGTCAAGGTCAGTTCATGCTTCCTTTATGAGCTATACAATCAATCAGTCAGCAGCTCTTTTCTTTGGGAGCTATATGGAATTTGGCAGATGAACCAGGGGGTAAAATTTTTCATAACAGGTATAACCTGGCTTTTGATAGGACTTCCCCTAGGTCCTCATTTTTAAGCTTAGAACAAAGTATTTTGGTTTTGATTTTCTTATTCCTTGTCTTAGGAGCAAATTCTTCTGATTCTTATCACTTGACTCTGTGGAATTGGTCTGATTTGATGAGTTGCATGACAAGTAGTAGAATGTAAATAGGGGTGACTGTGTTGGTTTGGTGTAGAGAGTACTTTCTGTCATCCTATTCTTTCTGTGCAGAAAGCTCACTATTTGTGAACAGCTGCAAATATTTCCTCATTCTGTCTTTTTGTAATCCAACTTCTCTCAATGCCAAACAATAAAGTTTTCATGTTCAAGTTGCCAATGGGCAAAACTCCTGGTTGTAACTTGTTCCTAAGTAGAACATACCTATTGCATTAACATTTTCGGAGTCTACTCCACCTGGGCATGATGGAGTCTCAACAACACCAATTTTGTAGAGATCACTGTTCAGCTGGATGTAGCCCATTTGCATTTTAGCATGAATTATACCAATTTTTCTTACTCCAGTATTATACAACTCTTTACTTTTGGGTTTATTTTGATTTAGTTCCAGAGTTCACCAATTTTCTAGATTTTGCAACAATATGGTCCACATGAGTGAGAATTAATATTGGGGGCTAAAATGGCAAGTTAACAGGCTTGCCAGCACCGCTTTAATTCTCAATAGCCTTTGAGTGTCCTTGAGCAGCGACATATCTATTCAGGTGTTACAGATGAGTCCAAAGGCATAATGAGTGGGCATTGCAAGCACAAGATCCTAAACAAATGAATTCATTGACCTGTGATAGGGTAAACATATGGCAAGCCAAAGCTGCAAATATTCACAAATAGAGATATCTGTATTTCTAATACAGATATCTGAATTAGAAATACAGATATCTGAATTTCTAATTCAGATATCTGAATTAAACTGGAAATACAGATATCTGTATTAGGAATACAGATAGATTAATTAGAAATACAGATATCCAAATTAGAAATATAGATATCTGTACAAAATGACGAAATACAGATATCTGTATTTCTAATTCAGATATCTGTATTAGAAATACAGATATCTGTATTTCAACAACTGAAGCTAGTTAGCAGTGAATGCTCCCTTGTGCGGAACTGCCACAGATCGATCAAGCTGTATTTCTAATACAGATATCTGAATTTCTAATTCAGATATCTGTATTAGGAATACAGATAGATATTAGAAATACAGATAGATATTAAAAATACAGATATCTGTATTAGAAATACAGATATCTGCATCAGAAATACAGATATCTGAATTAGAAATACAGATATCTGTATTTCAACAACTGAAGCTAGTTAGCAGTGAATGCTCCCTTGTGCGGAACTGCCACAGATCGATCAAGCTCAAGCTCGGGGAGCTCGAATCCCAATGACTCGTCCATGGTCATGCTTATCTTCCCGCGCAGTTACTAGTTTCCGGCCCCGTTATATAATTTTGTGTGAGCCTGATTCAAACTACTTTATGCAAATCTTGGTGAAATACCACAAAATTGATATATAATTTCCAGGAAAAAAAAAGAAAGAAAGAAGGAAAGGAAATGGGATTGATCTTGTAGCTCCCAAATTACACAATGAGGATACATGCAGGGGACGCATACCGGGGATCCATCTTTAACTGTAATTTCACCACATGGCAACACAAATAGAGATGTCTGTATTTCTAATACAGATATCTGAATTAGAAATGCAGATATCTGAATTAGACTGGAAATACAGATATCTGTATTTAGAAATACAGATATCTCTATTCATGAATATTTGCAGCTTTGGCTTGCCATATAAACATGCATCTTCAGGCAGAAAGAGCAACTGTGCACAGAAATGCACTGGTAAACTGACTTCCTGAGACTGACTTAGAATGTGTAGGCTGTCCCCATTAGACAGGTAATTTGGAGCTTGTCAGTCAGCTGAGCATATGTTATGACTAGCCATCCATTGTCAGTCCGTACATTAAATACATTACAGTTTCCAACACTGATGCCAAATTTCACAAAGGAAAGGATAAAAGAAAGTGTTACACTAAAGAAGAATGTTCTGATTTGATAAAGTATATTATCAACAATGCATACTTTAGCTTTGGTAATAAACTATTTCAACAAATAGTTGGAATACCATGGCAACTGATCCAGCTCCTTATATTGCCAATTTATATCTACATAATTACAAATCCAAATACATGGAAGAATTGGCAAAAACAAACTAGGGGAGGTGCTTTGGGTGGGTCTATCCAAGTTTGTTCAATTGGTCACACTCCAGTGATTTTTTTATTTTTCATGATTTTTTGGGGGCAAATCTTAAAAAAATCTCCAAAACTGCTCACCCAATTGCTTTGATATTGCACAGGGACACTCCTGGGGACTCTTAAGTTCTCAATTTGTTCACCAGGTGGCACTACAATTTATTTTTGTGTGTTTTTGCTATTTTCGACTTCTCCAGAACCCTCTCTCAGATTAAACTGAAACTTGGTGGATATGTTCCTTGTGGAAGGGTCAAACAAAGTTGTTCTCTACGTGGCACTGCTGTGGATTCCTGATTTTTAATGATTCTTTCAATTTGGGTACTTATTGGTCAATGCAGGTTTCCTATTGATTATTATGCAAGTCAATGGACATTTTAATGCTATTTCACATTTTCGACTTCTTCTGCAAAACCATCATCCAGATTGACTTCAAACTTGGTGGCAATGTACCTTGGGTGGGTTTCTACCAGGTTTGTTCATATCATCACGCTCCAGTGGTTTTAGGATTTTCAATGATTTTTTTCTCTTATTTTGGACAAATCTTAAAAAATCTTCACAACCACTCACCCAATTGCTTTGATTTTAGATAAAAACACTCGTAGGGACTCTTAGTTCTTAATGTTGAAACTTTTTGGATATGTTCCTTGTGAAAGGGTCAAGCAAAGATGTTCACTAAGTAGCACTGCTGTGGATTCCTGATTTTAAATGATTTTTTTAAATTAGGGTACTTATTGGTAAATGCACCTTTCTGTTGTTTACTATGCAAGTATGGGCATTCTAGTGGTAATTCATATTTTGGACTTTTCTGAAGAAACTGTCAGATTTTCTTCAAACTTGGTGTCAATGTACCTTAGGGGGGTCTCTACCAACTTTGTTGAAATGGTCACGCTCGAAAGATTTTTTAAAATTTTTTATGATTTTTTTTTTTTGAGAAATCTTTAAAAAAAGGTTTTAATAAGAAAGTTCAACATGGGAATTTTTTGTAATGGTTTTCACTTAAATAATTTTGGCCAGATTTGTGCCAAACTTGGTAGGAATGTACCTTTTATAAGTGTCTGCCTATTTTGTGCAAATGGTCATGCTCCAGTGATGTTTGGGCCTTGACCTCATTCCCAAGGTCACTGGACAACTGACACAAAATTTACTGTTTACTTGATAACTTGAGATCTGTTTTGAGTTAGAACCTTGATGTTGCACATGTTAATTTTTCCCTATGAAGGTCATGCTTAGGCAGTAAATGAGTGACCTTGGCCTCGTTTCTGGGGTCACAGTGCAACATACATGAATTTCACTTTTCACTACAACTGGAGAATTACTTGAACTGGGACCTTGATGTTGCACATGTTAGTGTTCTTCTATAAAAGTCAGACTTACTCAGCACAAGGGTGACCTTGATCCCATCTCAAGTTCACAGAGCTGCAAGTGTGATGAATGTCAAAGTCAGCTGAGCATGAGCTGTTCACACAGCCCTCTTGTTTGATTTGGTACTGTAGTTACTGTCAGTAATACAGAATAGAAAGATGTCCTCTTTACTCAAGGACTGTTTATATGAAACTGACTTAAAAATATCCCCTTTTGGGGAGAAAAATGCCCCATATATGCAGGTGTCCCTGTTATCCAGGTGTTCCCATCGAAGGGTTTCACTGTATGTCAAAGACGCCCATAAATATACGGGTTGGTTGGTCACCAAGATCTGGGGGAAGCACATTAGTTACTGGTTTGTGTTTAAAACCCTGAACCCTATAAAAGCATTAAAAGACAGCAATGCTCACTTAGGTTGTATGTCAGTTAGTCTGACTGTTTTGAGTTGAACAGAAACTGACAGATTTTCCTCTCCGTTTTCAGCAATACAACTTCATTCATGACTTCAGGAAAAGCTTGGAAGAGTTTGAAAAAAGTCGCGAAGGGACAGCCAGGTCTGTTTCCCGATGAGCTGCAGGACACACAACAACGATTGAGCGACAAGAGAGGACCCAAGCAGCGGCAGTCTGAGGGCAGGGCAAAGCAACTGATCTCATTGATTATTACATGTGCTTCTGGTACAGAACAATGTATCAGGCAAGTGTTGTTTTTGGAAAGACTTAGTGGCCAGTCTCTCTCTATATATATATGTGTTGTCATATTTGCATCAGACATTGAGACACTGACAGTGCCACAATATTTCGCGAAAAGGGCTTGTGGATAAGGTACAAGCCTCTTATCATGTCACTTTGTGCTTATAATATTAGCTACATGTGCAGGATTCTGTGCAGGCCTTTTGTTCTGTTGCCATGTGCTCATCCAATGAAGTACATGGTTTTGTGAATGCCTTTTGTGATGTTGTTGTGGGCTCATGCAATGAGCTCTTTGATTGTGCTGTTTAACCGGGAGGCCCAACGCTGCTGTGTCATATAATTCCATCGACATAGATGTTTGGTTGACATGGTGGATACATGTACATGTAGTTTGGTGCCCAATGACAAACGTAAAAATCATGTCAAAGGTCATAATTTATTTTAAGGACCATACAATCGGGTGATTACCCAATGAGAATGCAGTTGGTCTTTTAGCCCAGCACTCTTAATAAAGCATAAGTTACATGTGACGAGTCGATGTGAAAGCCCAAGTAACATGCATTTGTATTGAAACACTAGTAAAATATACCTACATTGAAGCACAAATAACATGTATCTATATTGTGCATGCTTAGCCCGTTTGAGGTGGTTTGGTAGAGCAAGATAAAGGTCTGTATCTCAACACAATAAAACGTTAATGTGCTTGTGCTTTATAGGGCCTACTAGTATACATGTACTGCCATTTTAACACCATACATCAATGTTCTTGTACTTTATTGGGTCAAGGATTCCACAGAAAGAGGGAAAACTTCCTTCAGCCACAATATTATTGTTGCGATACCATTCATTTCCTTTGTGCTGGTCCATGCAATTGAACAAATGAACAAGTTGTGGCCGGACATGGCAGCGCATCTGTTTTGTAAGGTACTGTGCTTAAATGTCTCTTTATTGATGATCCATAGGTATGTGTGCATTTGAAATCCCATTTTATTTTAGCCCTGGTCATATGATCTGTAATATTATGGTGATCCTTGGTTTCCCTTGTATGTACAAGATGGACCCTTGTCTATACTGGACACACTGACTGGTCCCCCAGCCATCTTGTATAGGCAGGTTTGGTTTGATTATGAAATAAATGTAATACATATTCAGTATTTTGTACAGTGTCTTTCAAATGTATTGGACTGCTTATATTTTGAATGTGTAATATTCATGTTTGTATACCCAGAATCTTGCATGCAATTAATTATCAGTGAGAGGGGATAAAAATGGAGCGCAGGAGTCATATGTCAAACAAATGAAAACCCCATCATATGGTATGTGTTTTGTATGGCTTATGGATGCAGTTGTGGCCCAATAGTAGTATGTACCTACGTGTACAAAATCTAATTTAAGGTCTTGACTTATAACAAACTTTCAAGTTTGTAATTTTGAATTTCATATAAACAGTGGTTTTATGTTAATACCAATTCTTTCCATGCCTACTGATCAGGTCGGTGATAGATTATTTGGAATTACATGTGGATTGCAGGTTTTTCAAGTTATGATAGAAATTATATATGATCAGTTTTTGAATCTCCTCACCAATAGAAAATTTTCCTTGTGATCCAAGAATAACAGGTTTTTTTTTCTTTCGGTTTTTTATTTCTACTGAACAAGTTGTACCACTGAATTCTGGCCAAAATACACCATTCAACAATTTTCCAAATGCATGTATCATTTTTTTTCTTCTTTTAAATGTTTATAATATTTATTTTTGTGGGACTGGCTGTTATAATTTCCTCAACGTTGAGACATGAGAAACAGTTTAATGACTGCCCTTGTGAAAAAGAGCTTTGTCCCCATGCCTAAAGTTGAATTTGTGCATAGCCATCAAGATTTCTCAAGAAACTCCATTTGCTGTTGTGGTAAGTGGTCCATGGAATTAAAAAATGCTAAGGCCCTTGTCATGGCAGGTGGAATTAGTTGAGTAGCATTGATCTGTTTGACAGAAACAGAAAAAAAAATTGAAGATGAACCAGCTGATTGTGTCTTTAGTTTCTGTTTGGCTCCAGTTTGTGATAGGTATCAATTAATGGAACAACAGCTGAAATTAAACCTGAATTAGATTATCTCTGGTTTTATGCCAGCAAAACAAATACTTGGATGTCATACTGTAAGTAGAACAGGCTTGTTACACTTCAAAATTGGCAATGATATAGAATCATGAAATGGTTGCTGATAACAATACACACATGTACAGAATTGGTGGTGTATTATACTAGTGCAAGTTACTTGCAAGATATACCTATACATTCAGAGATGCCACTTTTCAGGATTTTACCCGAATTCAGGTATTTTGTCTTTTCTTTGACCAAAATTTAATCTTCTCAATTTTGTCAAAACAACTCAAATTTGATGAAAAAGATAGGGGGCACATAGGTTTCCAATAATTTTGCTCACACTTCAGGTAAAATCTTTGCAAGTCAGTGGCATCTCTACACATTGTATCTTGTATTTTTTGTCAAACTGTTTCAGTACATTGTATTTTTTAATCATACAAATAGCAAAGTATCCCTGTATATTGTCTGTGTACTGCTTGATTTGGAATCGTACATTTATCAACACAGCATTTAAATTTACCGTTCATCCATGATGCATTTTATACGATGTCAGAAACATCATATTAATCAAAACTTCTATTCATACGCATTATGAAATACTTATTATCCTTTTTCAAGTTTATGTGCTTGGATTAACATGTAGTCAAATACAGTTGCATATGAATTATGCCACTTGATTTATGCATTTATCTGTTCTGTGTGTTTTATCACAACTTGTATGTGTTTTGAGTGGGCAATGTAAAGTCTAGTTTGTAGTGACTATTGGCCAGGAATAGGATGTAAATGTCTTTTTGTGGCAAGGGTCTACAATTACTGTGCAATATAATCAGATTGGTCTATGAATTTATTATATGATGTGTATTTTGGATAACTGTGGAGGTAGAGCACTCCTACATTGTTACCACAGATGAAAATTACAAGTACATGTACATTTTCCCCGAGGTGCACTTGTTTTGCAAGTTGCTGCCTTTACAAGGTAAGCAAAACACATGGTGCCTAATTGGCCAATCCTATTCTAGTTGTACAACTGCAACAGTGAGAACACCTTCAGTCTGTCCTATCGACAGAAATCCATACAAAAAATACCTCCTTAGGTAAAACCAAAATGAACACTTTATGTTTGAACCTGTATATGTACATGGTGATGATTTTTAGAGAAGACTGAGCCAACAGAATTTGAAAAAATTTAAAGTTTCAGGGAGCAAGACGAAAGAAATATAAAGTGTACCTGCTTTTGTGATTAAAGTATTCTCCCTTGTACCAGCGTTGAAACACAAGTTTATTCTCTTACCAGGTGGCAGGAGCACTAATCTATACTGAAACATGTCATCCTCTTGGTTGTACATGTATTTCCACTTCAAATACAAGGAAGAAAGTCTGTCATGCTGCTGTGTAAAAATGAACATGTGGGTTTGGGAATATGTTGATGACGCGATTTTTGGAGATTGATTTTGAGCATGTACCAAGTGCATGTTGCCCTGTAATGTGCAGATCCCTACAAATTTCCTAATAATTTCCTGCAGCAATTGATATTAAAATATACATTCTTACTTTCCACCTCTAGGATTTTTAATGAGGTAGGTTGGTAACACTTTTTCAGGCAACTGTAATTGCACTGAAGGCCAGACTTCTCACTGCATGACCAGTCCCCACGCAATGGTGAATGTGCCTCAGAACGTCAAGGTATCAAGTTATGGATCCTGCCAGGGCAAATGAAAATGTCTGCTTTGGAGTTCTAAAGCATAACTGTAATCAAGATTGTATTTAAAAACAGTGAAAGCGGATTTGAGAGACCACTCCTGGGTATGACTAATATTGTGGTTTCTCACTGGAGATGTAGCTACTCTGTGTCAGGAAAAATGTCATCCAAGGCGTGTGGTCTCTCAAGACTGCGACCACCATGAAGTGGGTTGTCTTGAATTGGGCAAAACCATGCAGAGTTGGTGTTATGGCCACAGCCATGTGCCTGCCCCATGCACATTGACAGGGTCTTATGACAATGGGAAAACAATATTACATCCTACTCTTTTAGAACTTGCACACATTTTACGTGTACGGAGTAAAATCTACAGTAGCTATCTGTGACAGTGGTAAAGACAAGTTACGCAGAAAACTTTTTACTTTCCTATCTTATTTTAATTAACCAGTTATACAATTTACAATCATGCATTTTCTATATTACAGCACATTTTGTCCACACAAGGGTCCAGTATGTATCCCATCAAGTCAATTCTATGGAAATAAAAAGACACTCAACACAGTTGAGGCAAGCAATTGTTGCTCTCCTGTTCTCCATTATTATCACCTATGTATATTGCACTTTGTCCTAACACAGAAACGAGACCTGAATTCTAGGGTGAGTGATATCACTCATGGCCCATGTTTTGCTCAGGAACTTTATCCTCTGTGCAGCAGGTGCTTATTCCAAGTGCATTGGCCTGAAGTTTTCATACACATGCACATGTGTATTGCCAAATGATTCATCTAATTTTGCAAATACTCAAACGGAGACACTATGAAACAAACTCCACCTTCATGTACAGTAAAACCTCCCTTACCGAACACCTCTATATACCGGACACCCCCTTATACCGAACACTTTTTCTCGGTCCCAATTTTTTTCCCATATGCTTCCATTATAAACAAACCTCCCTATACTGAACACCTCTCTATAGTGAACATGAACACCCCAAATGACCACCATTTTCCCAAAAAACCTCCCTATACTGAACACACATTCAGCATATTTTTGTGTATTTGCAGGGAGTAATTACTGATAAGGCTAAAACTAACCAGATTAACTTCAGAGACAGGCTTAATTATTGCTTATACCAGCAGCAATAGAAACAATCCACAGGCAAGCTATTGAACACGTGTTGTCACTTCTATAGATGGCAACAACAGGGTGGAGGCTGAAAGTGTCAATGTCACTTAGCACCTTGGTCCTATCCTCTCAGGGATAATTGGAGCCATTTTGGGTGTTTTCTTTAATCATTCTAACGAACAATAACTTACAAATTAAGTCATTATGTTTGTCTCACCAAAGCCAGGGGATTTTATTTCAAGGAGTACTAGTAGACTGAAATGAGCAACAGCTCTGCTAAAATAGGTGCACGGTCGTAAGCATGTTATTTCAATATGAACACACACTATATGTCATAATGTTCTTTAATTATATATAAATGTGCATGTATACATCTGAACTTTGCTCTGTCATAGTCAGTACATCTTTCCCAAATGATAAAACAATCAAAAATTACTTCTTTGTTGTTCATTTATTTGATGATGTACATGTAGTTAACATGAGTATCTCCCACCATAATGATCTCAGCTGGTATCTGTATAGCACGGTTGGTAAGACATGAGGCCACAATGTGGAAACCTCCCTAAACCGAACACCTCCCTATACCGAACACTTTTGTTCGGTCCCATGGGCGTTTGGTATAGGGAGGTTTCACTGTACTTCATTTTCCTAAATCTGTGGCAATGTTGTTGCTGATAACCAGATGGTATAGCTGTAGTACAGCTCGTGGCAATACGCAAGACTGCTGTGATGCTACCAGCTACAACCTGCCAATGTATGATCTACTGGATTTGTGCTTATCCACACAAGTTCCTTTTGAATTTGAAGGGATCGGTGGGACCAAAATATATTCAGAAAACGCATGGATGGATGAGGCTGCACGTAGTATTCCTGCCTACTTGACAGCCTCTCCCTCTACCAGTTTACCAGCCTGGTAGACATCCTTCACCCTCCACCATACACGTTGCATCATAATTTCATACTAAATTATCTTTAATTTGCATGCAAGGTGAACTTCCAAGTGTTTAGCATGTTGCTTTGCAGGTAGACCTGCCCATACTTGTGTACTAAATGAATTTTTGAGGTTTGTTTTAAAAGTTTTGATATTAGGCAACCAGATGAAATCTGAAGTATACAATTATATTTACAATCCTGAGAACCAATTAAATCTGATCAATGGATGCTGGATGTGCAACCAAAATTTGCAGAATGTATGACATACACATGGAAGGAAGCCTACATTGTGCAGTCCAGCCAGTTTTATACCCAAGGTACATGTATGTTGTGGGTGTACAGGCACAGGCTGCAAACAATCCAGCACTCCGTGTTGCCTTGCAGGTTAGATGGCTGGTAGGGTTGCCTGGTCCCAAACAGTTTTTTACTTTTTTTTTTTTTTTTAAAAAATGATGAGTAGGAACCAATCTCCAACTGTCAATGGGTTGCCAAAAGCAAGGTATCTGCAGGAGTGAGCACCAGATTTTCATTTGACTAGTATTGTTGCAAAATGAAACAAAAAGCATGCAGTGAAACCTGTTTTGAGAGACCACTGTGAGGAAAG